>JH152726.1:58293-72864 GCA_000226015.1 Mnemiopsis leidyi | reverse complement strand
CATACATATATATATTACATTATATATTTAGTCGATTCTATTTTAAAAAGTGATCATTGCTGTATTTGATATTCTGTACTAATTGTGAAGTTTTCGATAAAAAAGCTTAGTATTAATACTTTGTTGGTAATTGTCGGGTTGTATGTAAAATTTTTAATATTTCAAAGGTTCAGACTTATTTTCCTTTGCCATCTTATTTTGTAGGCTTACAACCTACCGTCATCGCTTCGCGCGCGTCACACCTGCTCCTCGTGGACGCGCATCGCCCGTTAACATCTTATTCTATTCTGTGATACTGTAACTTAATTTACTCTTCTGATATATTATTTTCAGATTGAATTGTCAAAATAATTGATTTTTATGTTCGGCCACTCGTACTCCTAGAGCCTAGAGGAGTGCACTAAGGGAATTTGTACAGCAGCGCGCACCCTCTCGTCATTTTATTCCCATTCGCTTCGAATGAGGGTCGGACAACGTCTTGACGAAATGATCATATCCGTCTAACGTTCCAACGTTCCTCGCCAGGAGAGCAGCAAACTGCGAGCCGCGCGCGGGTCGGGTAACACCTCGACAAGCAATGTCAGACAATTGCTTTGTTACAGTTGTCGCGGTTTGCTCTAACCAGAGCCCTTTTGCGCGCGTCGCGCGCGCCACCAGAGGTGGCTGGAGAATTCTTGCCAGGGTACGGTGTTCCATTGCTACACGTTGCATAGCCCTGCTGCCGCGAAGCGCGCGGCGGCGTGGCCGGAGGGTCACAATGGAGGGTCACAACGTGAGACAAGTGTTCCATATGGGTCACTAATGGTTTAAACAAAACATATGTTTTTATATATTTTTGCCTACATATATACTAAAATATATAATACATACTTGACGAGATGATATCCGTCTACCGTTCTAACGAAATGATATCGTTCAGCTTTAGCTGCGTGAGTCGGGTATCACTGCGACAAATACATACATATATATATACATATATATTTAGCGATTCTATTTTAAAAAGTGATCATTGCTGTATTTGATATTCTGTACTAATTGTGAAGTTTTCGATAAAAAAAGCTTAGTATTAATACTTTGTTGGTAATTGTCGGGTTGTATGTAAAATTTTTAATATTTCAAAGGTTCAGAACTTATTTTTCCTTTGCCATCTTATTCTATTCTGTGATACTGTAACTTAATTTACTCTTCTGATATATTATTTTCAGATTGAATTGTCAAAATAATTGATTTTATGTTCGGCCACTCGTACTCCTAGAGCCTAGAGGAGTGCACTAAGGGAATTTGTATGGCAGCGCGCACCCTCTTGTCATTTTATTCCCATTCGCTTCGAATGAGGGTCGGACAAAGTCAGACAGAAAGGGCATTGGCCTATGCGATCTTCTTCGATCGACTCAACGGAATGACGTGGAAACCGTAATTAACGGTTAAATGGAAGGGTCTCTGTTAAAAGATCCGGAATCTTCCAGGAGCTCCTTCAGTATAACTGTAAAAGCCTGGGTACAGGTGATACAAAATACAAATACAAAACTATTTTCTATCCTTGTATCTTAGTTGGAAAACTGGCTGATTAACAAAGATTCAAAGTGTCTGCTGTCTGGTCTCGAGTTAAGTATTTCTTGGTTAAGTAGGTAAGTAAGCAAGTTGACCCCTTTCTTGTAGATACATTTGTATCTATATGTTGCCCACTACTTTATTACAAATTTATATCTCCTAGAAAATGCAATAGCTGTGAGAGTTGAATATCATCGAAAGCTAACTGCTGGTAAACAATAGTGAAACTTCCAACACGTTGCAAGCTTAATCTTTGACTGATTCGTGAAGCAAAATGATTATAAAATACTGTTAAGAAGTGTTTAACATTTTTTGAGTTTTTTGTCATTCTGGGGTCCAGTTTTGACCTTAAGCTTTATAAATAATTTTGCTGTATTTAAATATTCAAAAGAAGATGGAAATGTAGCGCCCGACTGAGACAAAGCATTGCGGGTGTAATTCTTGTTGTATATAACATATATGTGACACTTGTACACAGGCTTTTACAGTTATACTGAAGGGGCTCCTGGAAGATTCTAGATCTTTTAACGGAGACCCTCCTCATTTTACCCCTAATCACGGTTTCCTGGTCATTTGGCTGAGTCAACTAAAGAAGATTGCATAGGCTAATGCCTTTAGCGCACTCCTCTAGGATTGGTGGATCTGGGAATTAAACTTTGGATCGCTTGCATAGAAAGTTGGGGTAGATACCACTACATCACCAACCCATATATTCAAAGTTTTATACAGAACGGAATTATATTTTTGGCAACACAGTGTGTGTAAAGGATAAACATATACTCACAAACTTTAATATGCGACTAGTTGATACAGTTATCTGGTTCTGTAACTTGAAACGTTATCAATAAAGATTCATTCTTTGAAAAAGAGCTTGATAACATCATCGACTTATGCAATAGGTTTTACAGTGTAGATATATATGATACAGTCCCTTATTTTTAGAATGAACAAGGGAGTTTTGTGACATGTCATTAGAAGGATCTATTACATCCGATGAAGAGGATACATACAAGGAAGAAAGTCCTTGTGGGAGATGGCATCGAAGAAATGTCAAGGTAAATCTTACTTTGAAATTAAACCTATTTGTGTTACCATATACAGTAAATGATGTTACATACCATATTACAATGAATGTTTATGTATTTTTAACTAAAATAATCTTTCACACAGTTAGCTGATGTGCCTGGCATAGATGCTCTGTATCAAGCAATGGATATGGAGGAAGGGGTTGAGGTTGTGTGGAACGAGATTAACATAGCCTGTGTTCCTCTTGAAGATGACAATTTAGTAAAACTATGCGAGAAACTTGCAAAGCTTACAAAAATTGAGGTATTCTTACAAGCATTGAGTTATAGTTGATTGCAATTTTATTGTTAAGGCATACTCAATTTTAGGAGTCTCTTATCCTGATGGGACAAAAAACTAGCTTTAGGAGCTAGGCATGATGAATTAACATAAATGTTTTTTGCAAATCGAATGAGGCCTTGCAATAAGCAGAGATGTTTGCAACATGACTTTCTGAACATCTTGTATTTTGACTACTTAACTTCACAGGTCACCTAGTCAATCAAGAATAAAACTAAATTTCAAGAATAAAACTAAATTTTATTTAATATCAGTTAAAGCATATCAAAGAATTTAAAAATCAAATTCAAATTTACGTAGTTGGGACTTTGAAATGAATTGGTGTTGTTACAGTAAAATCATAAAAATTGATCAGAAGTTGTACTTATATTGGAATCATCTCATGCTCAAAGATTAATATAGATGTCACTATAAAAGAATCAAGGCTGATATGGGAGAGCACAGACCATAAGGATTGCGTGCCCACCCTTGCTCCTGGATCCTTAAGTTTGAAAGAAATTAGTTTGGTAGAGGTTGTTACAAACTTTCAAAGTCCCAACATAAAAACACACATAGTATAACACACATATAGTATAAATTGATTGAAGATAATCTTAATGGCACCTCTTCCCGAAGGGGTACCTATACCTACACAAACCAAATCCTTGATAGTGATATTTTTCAAGTTAAAATCTCAATTTTTCATCTTGGTATGATCTAGGCCAATGAGTATGATCTAGGCCAATGAGTATTCACTAAACAGTGACTACCTGACTTTAGTACTAAATAAATCTTTTCCAGCACCCCAACCTACTGAAGCTATATGGCAGCTGGTACAACAAAGAACAGAGTAAGATAGTGTTCACGACAGAGTATTATTCTGCAGGCTCCCTTCACACCTTTATTCAGCGCCGCTACCAGGTCAACAAGACACGCATAAACGAGACACTCTGGAAGAGATGGTGCAGACAGATTTTGTCAGCTGTAAGGTGAGATAAATGTTATTTTATCATTACTATAAACTTTGTATTGAACAGAAATTTGTGTGGTAGCATGTTATTTCAATCTGTCGTTTTTCAGTTACTTGCACAGCAAAGACATTACACATGGCTATGTCACTGCAGACACTGTTTTTATTCAACATGATGGTCTTATCAAGCTAGGATCAAGTAAGTTTTGGGAATGTAAAACAAGAAATTTTACAAATAATAAGAACTATATGATATAGATAAAATTTCAACGAAACCAGGAGAAAAGAAATATACTGCTCTAAAAATTAGGCCAAACACTGTACCAAATGACGGAAAACCAAAACGCAGATTTGCCCTGCAAGCCAGGCCTACATAAGAGGGCTCCTTGGTTGGAATACATTGAAAAGGCACTGACCATGACACCCTGGAATGTGCCCCATGGTCATGGTCATAAATTTTGACTTTTGACTATGGTAATATTAAACCAGACAATGGTCGTGGTCAAAAATGATTGATAGTTTGACCCCTTCCCCTGCATTAGCCTCAAACCCACAGCGAAACTAACTGCAATAATTTGAATTTTTCAGTTGTTCCTAGCACGATACAAGATCATATTGCAGCTTGCTCCCGCACACACAGACAAAGACACAGACATTACTGTGCCCCAGAATACGGTATGTGTCAGGGTGTGTACAACTTTACTTTCTCCTTTTCATTTTGTTTTAACATTTAGTTGAATGACAGATCTGTGCTAGGTCTATAAACACAGTACCTACCTCCACAGCAGCTTTAGCCTTGAAACACTTGAACTGTCGAAGATAGTTGTAAAAGTACTGCTAATTGTGATATGTGATCCCAGGTAATTAGCATGTAAATTTACATGTTTAGATCCACGATCAGCTGTTCGACTATGCAACAGTACTTCGTTTCATAGCATGAATGAATGTTAGATTAGATATGACATTAAAAAATTCCTCTTCATGGCAATGAAGTTGTAATTTACCTGTTTCGTTGGTATAAAAACTTGGTGCAGGTATGATAAATTTTATGATAAGTTTTCATAAAACCATAAAGCTAGATAGTTTGTGACATGTCATACAATGTGTCCTGTATATTAAAGTAAATTTGTTATTTAATATCTTTTATGTTCTGTATTTTATTTGCGTAATGTGGTCTTAGGAGAAAATGACAGTTGGTTGTCGCGAAATTTGACAAAGAAGATGGAATTGGTGGTGTTTACCTCAGGGGTTATACATAGTTTAAGTTGCGTGATGTTTATAAAACTGGTTATTGATTTCCTTTTTTATTTTCAGTGCAAAAGATGGTTCACAGAAGAAGTTCAAGCGTTGACGGGAAAAAGTCGTCCAACAGTAAGTTTTATGTATTATAATTAACATGTTAATTAGTAACATGTTTAAGTTATATGTATTATAATCATGTTAATTAGTAGTTCATGTTTCAGTTTAATGTGTTATATACATGTTAATCAATAACATGTTTCTCAAAATTGAATAAAGTAAGTTATTTCTGATACATGATGTTCGACATGTTACCCAATTTTTTAGGGTTTTGAATGGTTTTACATAGTGACGTGCCAATGGGAAGATGTTTGCCCTGGGGTTTCTTAATGCTTTAGAGATCGCATATAAGGTAGCAATGTATTGAATGTATTGAACCGTCCAATTAACGTTATTCAGCTTATTAGAGGCAATCTAAAAGATAATTTAGGTAATTTAAATTGGATTTCAAACAAGCTACGATGTACTGTGTATATACGCTATAATGCGATGGATTACCTGAATCTTGCATAGGGCAACCATTTTGGTGAACAGCACATTGCACAAAATCCAAACACAACCAGACTCTTTCCAATGTATTTGGCGGCTTCCTAGCTTGGTCGTTATAGGAAACCTTCTGACAAAGTCTGGATGTTATAGCTGGGTAACTTCCACTGCGTCACTGCCTGAAGGAGGAGGCAGCTGAGGGGCCACTGACAGACAAGACTAGCACGACAGACAAGACTAGCACGAGTCTGTACAGAGGGACAAGATGCAAGCCTTCTCAACAGAAGGAAGGTTGTCGTCAAAAATCTTCTTTTGAATAATCGAACACGATGTCCGTAGCGGAAATTATGGGTGTCCCACCTTAGCCCTCACTTCCGAGCCGTTGTACGTTGACCCCGTCTCCTCAAAGAAGAAGAAGATGTGTATTGTTGTCAAGTAAATTACTCAAAGAAGAAGATGATGTGTATTGTTGTCAAGTAAATTACTCAAAGAAGAAGATGTGTATTGTTGTCAAGTAAATTACTCAAAGAAGAAGAAGAAGAAGATGTGTATTGTTGTCAAGTAAATTACTCAAAGAAGAAGAAGATGTGTATTGTTGTCAAGTAAATTACTCTCTTAGATGGCACCGGCTGTTCTGTGTCGCTTGCTTAGTCAAGTTATCAGTACTCTCTATATTGAACACGTTCTACCTGAGATAGCTAAGTGTACGGCACGTCCTGTGTGTTTCAGGCCGGCAATCTCGCAGTCTTGACAGTGCCTCCAGTCTAACTCTCAGCACTGGTAAGTCACGTGGTGTGCTCTGAGTTAGATAGATTGCAGTGTGTAGTTTGATTGTGATGTTTACAGTTGTTTACAGTTGTTTGACATTGTAGCCGAAGCTGGCCGTGTTTTATCACACACTCTTGGTAAAATACCGGAAATTACTGAGTATTCCCAACATTCCCATTTTCAAAGTCTTATCTAGAAGAAGAGTATCAGGAATTAAACTTTAATTGTGTACCGCAGCGAAATTTTGTGTTCAGCACATGGTTGTCGTGCACGTGATTGTATTGCACGTGGTCGTAGAGCACGTGGTTGTTGTGCGTTGCTTAATATCGATTGGTTGTATTTTACTTAAGTTATCGGTAAATCGCGTGGGCAGAAAAATTACCCGACTTTATCGGGTAAGTTGAAACTAGAGAGAGGGGTTACAATCTCCCTTATGTTATGGAAAAATGATCCATGACAAAAAAAACCTAGATAACCCTCTGACCCTTGCTGTAGCTCGACCGTGTTAATTTTTGCTGTCCCTCACATATTTTTATTGCTGAATTTTAATGCATTATACTTCAAAAATTTCCGCTGCCAGCTTTCATTGCATGCAGGGCCCCCTCTGAAGACGATATCCAGGCCTGGTAAACCGATGCTATTTTACCCAGTATAATATATACGAATGCTGTCAGAAGATCACCACGTGTTTTTATACGAAATTTTATACCGATTAGTCATTACAACCTGCTGACCAGGCTATCACCTACACCGTCACAATAAGTCACGTGTCTTTAAAGAGCTTAAGAGTGGAGTCCCTCTTCTCACTGTGCGATATGAGTGCTGAAATGTTTAGTTTTGTTATCAATTTTCTTTTGGCAAACTACAAGCAGCTAAGTAAGATCGTTAAGCTTCAAGTTAAACTTCTTTTTTTTAATTCTAAATTTCAAAATTAAGATCTCCTAATGGATGGCCGTGAGGGAGGAATATCCTCCCCTGGGTACACGCACGGAATTCCGAATTTGACGGAATTCCGACAACCTCAATTCCTAAATTAGGAATTCAGTGCAGTCGGAATTCCGTGCAGGTAGCGCACGGTGTTCCGACTCGGGCTCACGTTCCCCCTTACAAAACGGGGCTCACATTTTCATTTCATATTGGTCTTCTGAGTTGCATGGTGGGTGGGTTCTTGTGGTGATGGCTTAGATGATCGTGGTGTGAGCAGTGCTGTGAGCCATTACGGGGCCTGCATGGCGAGGTGGTAATCAGGATGTGAGCCTGTACGGGGCCTGCATGGCGAGGTGGTTAGCAGGATGTGACTTGGATTGGAACCTCAGCCCGAAGCCCTCTCTTCAGCCACTCCAAAAGGAACCACTACGATGAAACCCAACTCCTACTCCCCAGATCCTCCAACATTGCTGAGGGTTGGCACCACGGTTTTCACTCGCTGATGGGCTGCTCTAATCCTAAAATCCGGAGATTCCTCGACTGCCTGAAGAAAGAACAGAATCTAACAGACGTCAAGATAACTCAACACTTGTTGAGACGGTCCCCTCCCCCTCGAGCGAGAAAGTGGACTGACTACGATGAGAAGCTGAAGAGGATCGTTGACGATTTTGAGAGTTATGATGTTGTTGATTATAAAATTATGATTTATTTCAATGAATATCAATAGAAAATTTATCATCAATCTCCCGAGTCGGAATTCCGTGCACCCCTTCGGAATTCAGTGCAAGTTGGAATTCAGTGCGCAAATTTTGTTAACTTAAGTCGGAATTCAGTGCTAGTCGGAATTCCGTCAAAGTCGGAATTCCGTGCGGGAACCCCTCCCCTGAACCTCTGTCTCTCTGCTACCTCTGTCTATCTGCTACCTCTGTCTCTCTGCTACTGTTGACTGATATTTCCTGCTTCCCTACAATGTGCTGCGAGGGAAGGATGTGGAGTGTCTGGGGGGTGAGGGTGTATCTTGTAATCAGGAATATCACAGGAGTGTCTGGGGAGTGAGGGTGTATCTTGTAATCAGGAATATTATGTAGGAGACGTAGACCTGCAACTTCTCCTGATAAAATCCAATCTGCCATCTTTTACACTTTCCCTCTGGCTCCCAGTAACATGACTGGTCTGCTGGATGTCACCCGCTTCTCCAAGATCAAATACACTTTCAGGCAAATCAAATTAAAATGCGTTGTTCTACTTTTCTGAGTTTTGTTATTTGGAATCTCACTGTCTGTCTGATATCTTCGTTCAGTTCTCAGCCTGACGGACCATCGTTGTGTTTGACTCCAATAACCAACGGGGTAATGGTACAGAATTCAAGTCTTTTTGGGTCAACAATCGGGGTTATAGCACAATCATTGACGGTAGCCTGGATAACAATTCTCCTGCACGGACTTGCTATCATATACATTATATACATTGTGTACACTGCACTATATACTGTATTCACTGTATACTGTATACATCTTATAGTTTATACACTAATGCAACAGTGTACACTAATCCCCTACCTCGTATTCTTCTTTCTGTTGTTTTGCTGCTGGTACAGAATTTAACCCGTTAGAATTGCAGAATTTTCCAGATTAAGAAATGAAGTCCATTAGATCATGTCTATTCCATGGGGAATAGAGTAATTAGAGCCAATTCATTAGTTTAGCGATATAGATCAGAGCTTAAATTAAGTCTTATCTTCTAAAGAATAAAGATCAATTACTCAATGCTTGTTAGACAATTAATGTAATATTAGTCTTTATAAGACCTCATCCGGACTTGAATATGCAAAATTTTTATTTATTGGCTCTCATTAATAACTTTTAAAATATCTGATATATAAGATTGAAATTGTAATGGTGTAAGAGAATGATTAAAAATCAGTTACTAACTTCTAAATCGTATATTGAGAGGTCTACTCAAATTTCAAAGAGTAGTTTACTTCTACATTTAAGATATTAAGTCTATACTCTGAAATGGCCAAAAAACAAGGGAAAACGTGTCACGTGAAACAAAAATACTCAAGTCCAAAAATTCGCAAATCTATTTCCATTTGTACCTGCCTTTCCCCAAAACTGAAAATACGGTTTGAATGTATTGACGCGTCGGTGTTGCGTTTTTGTTTTCTAAAGACCTGACGCGCCAGCAAACTTTCGCTATCACTGCTGGCACACTTGCCAGCGCCCTAATGTGGAGCTTGTCGAGCTAAATACTTTAGGGAATATATATTCTAAGTTTGTGCTAGTTCGAACCAGTGGATCAGATATCACTTGTTTTGTGAGTTGGCTACCGATGTACACTACTTCCTCAAGAAGAAGTACATCGTGTTTTATGTATTGTGTGTGTATCGGCGTGCAATTAATTACGTTACCGCGGTAGGGGTTAGGCAACACTGTGAAATTGTGTGAAACCTGCTTGGCAACTGCTACCATTGTACGAAGTTGATTTAACAATTAGGTTTATCAAATCATCCTGCCAAAAACCATCAACATCTGACTGTTTACATCACCTAGCAGTCAGTAACATATGTCGTATCGATATTACATTTAACTATTATATTGTATCCACTCTTATTCATAATTGTTAGATGGCGCAAAATAACATGCTTTGCACTTTTGTAATATCTAGAATGAAATTTCCTTTCGAACGATACATAATTGTATTTGTAAGAGAAAGTAATTTAAGATACAGTTGTACTGTGTCATTATGCAATATTTTTCAAAACTTTAAGAAAAGGCTAAACCCAGTTTTCTGGGTTTATGTTCAAACTTTTCCGACATGAATACTGTTATACTCGCCACCAAGTAGAGTGCTATAGTACGGTATACCACTGTATTGTAGTTACAACCTTGCAGCTGCAAGCTGACTGTTCCAAGATGGTGCTGTTGTTAGTAGTATAACTCTCTAGTAGTGAGAGTTGGGTTCAAGGATGTACTTCAGAATTGCTAACTACACTTAAAATTAACAGCGAGCTCTTACCACTAAGTTCTGTGTGGGCTGTATTAATTAATTAGTTTTGTTGGGAAGTTTATGTACACTACCGTCTACCATGTACTTCATGTATACTACCATTTACTTCACGTACACCATCATGTACTTCATGTTCACTACCATGTACTTCATGTACACTACCGTTTTTAGGCTGTGGGCACTGGGCACTCACTTTGACAAAGAGGCTACGTCCGCCTTGTGGCTAACGTCTCATGGAGCTTCTCCGGATTGCAGACATAGACCAGACCCGGCTGGACTTGTAGTTTGCCAGGTTGATACTTCCGAAGAACATAACATGGTTATGGCCCTGGTGGATCGGTGATGTCCCGAAGGACATCTACCATAGTGATCCGTCATCGGAGGACTACTAGAACCCATTGGGAGTCAGGTGTCGAAACACACTTCCGGAATAGTGGTAGTGAACTACGAGGAGCTATTACCGAATTTTGCTTACGGTCCTGCTAGGTGATCCTCGGGGATAAAGCATGGTTTTATCTGATATGTGGCTTTTTGTTCAATGCAATTTCTGAGAGAGCTTTTACCAGTTCCCCTTGGCTGGTTTTGTTTGATGTTCCACTGTCCGTGGCAGAGGTTTATTATTCATACACTCATGATATGAGCGGCTAGAAGACGACTAGCGGCGGTTGATGGAGTGTTGACTTCAACTCCAGGGGCAACAACCAAACAGTCCCGCGGCAAGGAGACCCCTCAGAACAAGGTGCTGGCACAAGGGACCCAAAAACCCTCTCCCGGCACTGATGTACACCATCATGTACTTCACAGTGTTACCTACATCCTGAGTATTTACCCTCACCACTGAGTACTGCTGCACCTTGGCTGTTTGCACTAAGTAGATGATTAAATGTCAACCCATTAGAGTGTTAGCTCAGTACGTCAATGATCGCTGCTCGAAAAACATTTAGGTGTTTTAAGGCAGTCTCCGCGATTAAGCGTAATGCGGTTTTAGTATAATTCTCTTTTAGAATTTTATCAAAGAAATTATGTAAACATCGATAAAGGGATTTGGCATATTCTGTTGATTTGGTGAAGTTACGGAGGCCATGTGCAGGGACGTAGTCAAGAGGGGGGATTTATTGGTGACGCCCGAAATTTGACTTTCCCTGTAAGTCGCATGATTATCGGATGTTTGTTAATGCTATCTGGGGTATTAACTATTTATGTCCAGAAACGTGTTTACGTTGCGCAGCAAACGTGTTCTCTGCATTGTGCAAAGGTATCTTACCCTATCTTACTAAAATCCGCAAGAGTTTTGATCTATGTCCTTGTGTCAAACTAGTGCATGCTGCGCATCAAATTTTCAATGTAGAATCAAATTTGTTCATGATATGGACGAAAGTTTGAAATGCAATTTAATAATTTGATGCTGTGCGCTGATGTTCAAATTTAAGTGTGTAAAATAAGATGAAGTATTAGTATGACTGTGAAGGACGGGAAATAAAGCGTTTATCATAACAATTCAGGATAGTTAGGGAATTGTGTGATCGGATATAATCGATCAACTAACAACCATTAACTAACAGCAAGCAGCTATCAACTAAAAACTAGCAACTATTTGACAACTCCTTCAATTCAACAGTACAATGTTCCTTACCCGCCAATACCCTCAGATCTGTTTTACAAAAGAGAATCTGGTAAGACACACTCTCATTTTATACATGATTGGAACTTCTAAAATCTAAATGATTGGAACTTCTACTTGATTGTAACTTCTACTTGATTCTAAATGTCTTGCTTTTGGGAACTGGTGAAATCTGTAAATCATATGATTACTTCTATTCTTGATAACCAGCTTTTTAATGGCTGCAACTTTTTTTACGAGATGTAACTGCAATAGAAAACTTTGATCTTTGACTTTCGATACTTTCATTAACCGATCTTCCCCTCTTATCTCTTGATTTGACGTCAATACTTGGGATGGACACTCCCTCTTATCTCATCAAATAAGCTAGTGATTTGATATCTTGATTAGTGCAGAACTCTCAGAGCGTTACAGCACGTTGAATTTTAGATACCACAGTACACCAAAATGGGGGGCTGGATAGCCAATCCTTTCTATCCCTTATTTGGGAAAAATTTGGTTTTCCATTTTCCATTCCTTTATCTTCGTACTAACGATCTAGCAGGTCTGGTAACACGCTTCAAGACCAAACATTTTTGTTCGATCTGCATTCCTCTTTCAGTACATGATCAAACATTCAATTAAAATTCACACGTCCAATACAATATACTGATGCATGTACACTTTTGTGTACAAGCTGTACATTTTCATTGTTGTGTACACCTGTATAGTTACCGTGTACAAGTTTGTACGCTATGTGCAATTTGCATTACATTGTACAAAAACTCATAAATTCACAACAATCTATTTTTAGTAACATTCCCTCTCCCGCTTTTAAGGGTCACGATCCTGGCCTACTAGACACGCCTTACTATAACTTACTATACTGTACTGAGCTCAGTATTGTCGAGCAGTATGATTGTACTCCGACAAATACAACAAGTATAAACTATAACTGTGTACACTAATCAGTGCGACTGTACGTATATTGTACAAACTATACATTCACCATATAACAATGGTATGATTAGCTCATCTGTCATCAGCCCATTGTTCTCATTGCCCATTACAAGTAAGAACATTGTTGATTGCTATGTGCATCACTTGTTGATCACCTCATTCAATCAACTGTGTGTAGCTTCTAATTCCTGATGTCAATCGAATATTTATGTAAAATGTAATGTGCATAAAGCAAACGCTACGGTTTTTATCCATCAGCCTAACTGTTACGAGAATCAGCCACATTTAAAAGATTGAGCGTTAATTTTTGAAGAATGAGGTCAGAGGTGTTAAGTGTTTGAAATTATTTTACATCAAGAACAGTCACGAAAAGTCTTAACGTTAAACATGAACTACTCAGGTAAGGTAAGTATCAAGTAACGGGCTAAATTAATGAACAATGTTAATGTGTTAATGAACAAATACCTCCTTTCACCATCAGGAAGTGATTTATTTAAATCCGTATTTAGATGAAAAAATACTCAAAATTTTAAGATTTTCTGGTGTACATAAGTTGTTCAGTACGGTATAGTGCCAAGTTTCACCTTCCTAAACATTGTGTTAATCTCCTTTAAAGACACATCTGTGATATTGCCCGACCTGGGGTCTGTATTGGTAAATACATCTGGAAGTCTACAACTATGTCCCTTCAGTCATTATGCCCTCCTGTCCTGCATCCCAAAAACAAGAGCAAAATTGAACTGAAACCCTTTTTTCTTCTTTGTATTAACGAATACGGAAGCTGTTTCAATCCTAGCCTAGGTTATTTTATTGGCTGTGAACTGAGTAATATTGTGCCCTGAACAAAATGGTTGGGTCATTGTCATGACTAAAAGATTTAGTCTTACAGTATTAAATAGGAATCTCCTACTGAACTTCAAACACAAGGATTTATTTCAGCAAAATTTACTAATTTCCCTCATTCTTTTTCTCCCGCTGCCTAGGGGAGTGCCATAAGGGGGCACTAAATTGTCACTTTTTCTAAAGACTTTCGGTTCTCTGTATACCAGATTACCCAAAGGCTTACCTTAAAATTTAAATTAAGCTTGATGAATTTCTAAAGACTAGTTACTTACTAAGCAAGCTAAGTTTATTTCCCTGATTCCTGATTCATGTGATCAAATCTGATTCATCTTATCACAAAAAATTTACAATATCGCGAACGGTATACCTGACTTAAACTATACGTACTTTAACTGAGATATTTTTTCGAAATTCTTATCGAAACGCCATGTTACCTCTGGGGACCGGTTCATCTCTTAATCATCAGACAAAGCGACTGTTGACTGCAACTTTACAGGAAATTCTACTTTGATATCTATGGCTTTTCAATCCTGCTATATTTTTTGGATGAATGGATTTATTTTGCGTGTTTCTTCTTTTGAAAAGCGAAAAACCATTTACCTGAATGAAAATTTCAATAATGGTACTGAATAGTAATTTTTCGTTGAATTTTTAGACTTTGTGTCTAATTCTAAACACAGGAAATTATTTTCCTTTAATTTCATTATTCTATCGTTCCCTTCCTTAGACGACTGTACAGAGTGTCCTAAAGCTCATGATAAGGCCAAAAGTTTGCTTTTTGACTAGGCTTTCGGAGCGTTGTATATCAGTGCAC
>JH152726.1:43000-57470 GCA_000226015.1 Mnemiopsis leidyi | reverse complement strand
CCTAGTAATAAAATTTCAATAATGGTACTGAATAGTAATTTTCGTTGAATTTTTAGACTTTGTGTCTAATCTAAACGCAGGAAATTATTTTCCTTAAATTTCCTTATTCTTTCGTTCCCTCCCTTAGACTGTACAGGGTGTCCAAAAGCTCATGCTAAGGCCAAAAGTTTACTTTTTGACTAGGCTTTCGGAGCGTTGTATATCAGTGCACCAAAAGTCTTTCTTGATTCAATAGGGGATACTAGGACAATTTGGGTAAAAAGATGTTCGGAGGATGTGAAGATGACACCTTTCTCAAATATTAGAGTTTTAATCGTATCTGGCTTCTTCTCTGTAAGCTCGGAACTTATTACTAGGGACCAAGGGATTGGAGGGATAATAATCTTTGGAATGTAATCTTCCGGATTTCCGAGCGGTTTGAAGAAGAAATTTTGTGGACAGGTCACGAATTTTCTTTAACACATGACAGCGTTGCTCGATATTTATTGATCATATCTGGATTTTTTCTCACCTGACGTAACTTATGCTGTTAGAGAGTTATTGCAGTTTCTCCTGACTGGTATTCTTCACTTCTCCTCATGAAACTCGAGACACCATTATGTGACTTAGTTATGCATCAAATTAAGTCCCATCCTAGAGACCCGACGACCATCATGAAGCTGTTCTGTCATGAGCGCAGAGTTAAGACGTTGCTATAGATAGTATATGATATCAGGGAGATTGTATTTTGTGAAGTTATTAGAGCTTTTAAGAAGTTATATCGTAAAACACGAATCCTTACATGGAATTTATCGTGGTTACTAAGCAACAAAAAGGAATGCACCCGTTTAATTTTTGACGCATTTAAATTATAAATTTACACCTTTAGGCAAAAAGGTGAAAGACCGTAGAAAGGTCGGAGCAGGTTCCAGGCAAAAATCAAGCTTTGTCCACGGCCCTTGTCGAAGGCCATGCTCAACCTTGACATTGAATCAAGTATATCAAACTCTTTTTAATTATGCTGCCGGACGAATCACAGCTTTATCAACTTTGTCTCTGTATGAGTGAGCATTTTGGACTTGACGTGTTTTTCATAAGTTGACTTGATGTGTTTTTTCATAAGTTGACTTGACGTGTTTTTTTATTTCTGAAAGTCTTGTTCTTCTCGATGATATGTCTTCTTACTAAACCAAGCTTGTGATGTAGAGTGCAGCTTATCGCATTTCCCTATTTTGTACTGTGCCCCTGTATCGAGATACACCCTTGCATATATATTATATAGTAATAGATTACATGTATCTCGCAACAAAGTAGAGTGGTACTTCATTACATCCTTGTCAAATACATGAATCTGGAAAAACCACCACCTAAATATGCCACACACTAAATTCACTGTTTCAGCGGATGTTAGTCAAGCGAAGGTGATTCAGCGGCCACACTCTGTTGATGTCTACGCGTTTGGAATCATGTGTTTGGAGATACTTTGTGATTTGAGTAAGTTGAAATCGTTTGCCAACAAATTGATCTAATGGCTAAAGTTTATTTTATATAACGAAGTTCTTCTCCACAACATTTTAATAAGACATATCAGCAACCTCCCGTGATTAAGCTGCCAAACATGTGCTCCTTAATAAGATAAACAATCAATTAGAACAGCCTCAATTGACGAATACTTTTACGGTGAAACGATTTTCAAAAGCTGATAAGTTCAATAAAAGCTGATCTTAAATTTACTATATGAATTTAAGCTGAAAAGTCAGTTGCTAATACAATTAGCAAACTCATAGATCGTGTGATATCACGAATTACCGTCACTCGTGCCTTAGGCACTCGTGTGATAATCTTAGACATCACACTACCATTCGTTGCTAATCGTAACACACACTTTACATACAGGCGAGTATAAAGTAACGAAAGACTCTCCTGTCTTTACCCTCGACGATGTTAAACAAGCCATAACAAGCCTTGAGCCTCATCAACAAGATCTTGTAAATCTGTGTATGGAATATGACGGCAGCAAACGTCCCGACGCTTCTTATCTGCTTAAGCTTAACGTATTTCACGAGGTAACAACGGTTTAGTTTATGTCACAGTTCATCTGAGATAACTTTATGTTGAAGAGCTAGAGATTTTAACCCTACTGAAACATGAGTGAGCAAAATTTAGCTAAATCCTGCAAAATCTTGAAAATACCTTGTCAAAAAAGTCACGAAAAATGTCTCCAGATTCCAGACTTACGTATCATGTGTGTAAACATGCTGATACACGCTGATGGAGTGAACTACAGGGAGGTGGAAGAAACTGCCGGTCTCCAACACCACTACTCTGTCAACAACGCTCCTTTTAAAACTTTTACACCCCAACATCTGGACATTGAGAAGATTGAGCGGGAAATCAAGTGAGAATCGTTCCTATGATTAACATGAACTTATTTTATTCACTGGTTTTTAATTGGTAAGTAAATCAACCGGTTACTGGCCATTTCATATCTGGTACTAAAACTGGTCCGCCGCGAAAATCGCTTGACTGGGAACGCGATGCTAATGGTTTCCTAATTTACGCGCTGTATGTCCAATTTAATTGAGCGCGCATGACGCGCGCTCTTTCGATTCGATCGATCTGCTACGCGATTCTGACTTTTTTTAAATGCTCCGCACGGTGCGCTTTATTACGTACATATACATGCAACCAGCTGACCGGCCACACCCAATTTGTGTACAAATTACGATGAACAATCCTGATTCTTAACTTAACAGCAAAATCGTTATTTTCAATTGTAAGCAGTACTGCAGTAGTCCTTTCGTCTTTCGAACAATCAACAATGTCTACTAAAATCAAATTAGAGCTAGAGGTTAATCGCACAATCTTACGTTCTTGATGAGCAATTATCACTGAGCCGCGTTGTAACTTGTAATCTTTCCAGGAACGGATTTCATTCCATGCCTGAAGTTGGTGTTATCGGCAAAATCAGTCCGATCCGGTTTAAGACCCTCTCACCCGACACAAAGTACGATTAAAAGACTGTGATTTTAGACGGGTTTAAAACTTGCATTTGATTTTAGAGGGTGTAGTAGGATTTCAAATTCTGTAAATTTACTGTTCTTTTGCATGCAGTCACATAAACTCTAACGAGAACAAAAGATTTCTCCTTAGAGAAGTTTCTAACGAAGACGATAACGAAGAAATCGAAAGTGGAAATAGAGTATGTGCCGAGGAAACTCGCCTGGTGAGTGCTATTTATCAAATATTGTAAAAGGTGTCAATTCTGCCTTATGCCTAAACTAAAAAAGCGATTAGTCTTTTAAATTCTAAGTTACGAAATGATTAACTATGAAAATTAGCCTTTAAAATTTATTCAAACTATATGAAACACCCCTGCCAAGTGTCACTGCTTTGCATTTAGTTCAGCATCACATTTGACTCAAACAAAAAAGCCCGGAATATGCAGCATATGTCGCGAGTAAATTGTAATTTATATCAACCAGTTACACCAGCCCAAAGCAGCCGGCCGAGTCGGCCGACCAGTTTTCGCTGGTTTGTCAAAGTCCTCTTCAATATCGTACAATTGCTCATTGTACCTTGCACTTATCTCCCTTTCTTCTCTTCGGTTTATCTTCCGCTGATTTTCCCTGTTGTCAATTGGCTTATGATTTATCCGCTGTGAAGTAGACTATAAAAATGAATCCCAAAGAAAGAAAAAGGGTATCATGCTCACACTAAACTTCAAAACAAATCCTGCTCCTTCTGCAAAACATCTCCATATCGTACCTTGCTTATGCCGGTAAAACCTCTAGCCACATCAGCCCCCCTGACCGCTCCTTGCAGCTCCAAATACTTGACCAAGTCGTGAAGTTCGAGCTTGATGGCATCATCTAGAGGAGTACTATTCCAACGGTCCACAGGATTTACCTCAACCCCGCACGTCTTGATCAAGTACTTGACGACGGGGGTGTTGCCTGCGCACACTGCCAGATGTAGAGGTGTCCTGCTATCGTAGTTTGGGAGGTTGAAGTCCATCCCCAGCTCGAGACACCGGTGAAGCTCCACCAGGTCACTACTCAGAGCTGCGCTGATTATGTTGTTGATCTCCTGGGTTCCCCGCTCGTGGTGAAGGCGCGGATCTGTCTTGGTCTGGTCGACTAGCACCCCGTCAAAACTGTGAAACGCGAACAACTCAACAAGCTTCTTGGCGAACAAGACACCCTTGTAGCTGTTACCCAGCTCGTCTAAAGGAGGGCTCCACACACAGAAACCCATGACCCCCGGGATCACTATAAATATCGACCCAGCAACTCCCGACTTGGAGGGTAGCCCGACTTCCACCGCCCACTCTCCCGAGTAATCGTACATTCCACAAGAGTTCATGAGACTTAGTGTGTTTCTCACGGCATCCGGAGATATGCACACCTGACAAAATGTTTGCTTATTAGAGCATTGGAAAACAGAACTTTGGACTATGTAACTAGAGCTTGCTCAATGCTCATTCCTTTACAAAGTACATAAGTTTTGTTAACTCCTATACAATATAGAGTATAGTCGCACATTCGGATAATTGATAAATACACACATAAACATTACCTCTCCGGTTGTAGGACACACTCCCCCGTTAGCGATAGTAGCGCTGATAACAGCTGCACTATCACAGTTTGCCTCCACGCTACACAGCTGAAAATACAAATCGAGCGTCTCCTTCAAGTTACTCCCCTCTGGGAACACCCCCGCCTCCTTGAGGTAGTACCCAATAGCAAAGTTCCGGTCAGCTTCGCTCTTCTCGGAAAGGAATGTAGCGTTGCTGAACCCGATAAACTCACCTCCCGCCATTTTCTTGTACATCTTCTCTGTATATTCGTACCTGGGAGAGTCAATTAGCAGAAGTCTTATCGACCGACTGGTGGCATCCAACAAGTAGGGATTAGAGATTAGAGTACCCCAAAGGCTGAACGCTACAGCAAATGCTATAATGGAGTTTGACGTTTTTATTGGGCTGCAACCTCCCTAAGTAGTAATATTTGTTAATTAACAAACCTCTCGGCCAAGCTATCTTCCTTCCTCAGAACACTACAACAACTTATCGCCCCAGGGTTAATCATGGGATTGTGTGGCAGCCCGTTCTTGTCCAGATGTATCTGGTTAAACCCCCGACCACTTGGCTCCTTGCCAAGAAACTGGTGCACGTACTCAGCACCGTGCTCCGTTACGTTGATAGCGTAGTTCAGAGCTTTGCTGCACGACTGAATACAAAAGGGAACGTTGACGTCCCCTATTGAGAATCTTTGTCCATCCACCGTGCATACAGATACGCCCCAATAGTCCGGGTTGACCCGCGCCAGCTGGGGAATGTACTGCGCATTCTTCCCGCCCTTTACATTCCGCAACTCATCGTAAATCGACTTGATCTGCGTGCAAAACTCCCTAAACTCAGGAATAGCGAGAGAACAGCTAAGTGCCCGGTTGAGGAGGCCAGGGCAACTTCTCCCCGCCGCCTGGAACTCTTCTACACTGACCTGCTTCTTCACCTCCACGTGATCGCCATGTCCGGAATGTTCTACAATCATCTGTCTCATGAACTCGCCAAACCTGGGATCTGTCATGGGTCTCAGTCCGTTCTTCTTGAGGTGGGACAGCACTTCCCGTACTTGTACAGATCCTGCAGGTCCTTGTGACCGGTCTGTGAACAAATCTGTAAGGATGGGATTTAATTCTTTGCTATCATCAAATACTGTCTTCTCTTGACTTGAGTTGGTGACATCTCCATGTTTATCGACTTCCATCATCTGCAAGTCTGTTCTTCTTTTGGGAAAGGGTGAAATAAGAAGGGAAACGTCTCTACTATTTTACGTTGTGTTATTTAACTCTAATCGTACACAAATATAATAAAGCACGTTACCCAGTGACAACTATACTGGGCTCAAATGCTGAAAAAGTTTAACATTGGAAAGCGACCTTTTCGTCGCAATCGTTTGAGGAAAATCTTTGAGGAAAATCTCGAGAATTGTATATTTTAGCACAAAGAAACAGCGAAAAATAATGTTCTGGTCAAACTTTAAACAATGCAGCTGTAATTCCTGCATTCTTCTGTGCCTTCTTCTGTGCGCTTCATCAGGCCTGTTTAGTTCAATCTGATTGATCCATTGTTAATCGATGTTTTATATAGCATTCAATGTGACTTGGAAAACTTTTTTGTTGATGACTGTAAATTTTAGGCAGCAGCTGCTGTAGAACATGACAATGCAGTATCTGTTAACGTATTCATTTCGTAAATTAATTGCTGTTTGTTACTAAGTTTCCACTCTAGATTCCCCTCTAGATTATCCCACAATATACACATAACGCAATGTGTAGCAAGTATTACGTGCCGGTAAAACAGATATGCAGTCGGACTAAGTGAAATGTGCACCAACTAACTTTTCCATCTCTTCTTTTTTCTGAAAGCAAAAATTTAGGCAGATGTTTTAAACCTTAAAATGATTGGATTTTTGGGAGGGGTGGGTAGGTATGGTGTCCGGTGTAACAAAAAGTTTAATTTGTAACACTCTGCAACAAATTCATAACCACCTAACGCTGCTTTTAGAGCTTCCTTTTACGCAAAGTTCTTTGCTCAAGAAATTTTTTGGTCTAGCACGTGCAATTGCGTGTTGCTACTTGAAGTTGAACCGCAACCGCGTTTGCAGCTTAACTACACAGTCTTAATCGCTTTAGGCACATGGTTGATCTTATCTTATTCTTAGCCGCTGTCGCTAGAGAATTAGGTAGATCGAAATCTAGCGTCCGCCTGAGACTAAGCGGGCACAATTCTTGTTAGATTGTTAGATTCTACTGTTTACTGAATACTGTAACTGAGTATGACAGCTTGTATCTATAAAAACGGCAAAATCTTGTGACATACGTATAACGATAACGTATAACCGATGTTAGGGTTTGGACTTTAACTTATTTTTATTAATAGAGTAAGGATGAATGTTCTGCCTCATCTTATCGTTTTTCACATTCTGCCCTAAACCAGCTCAGATATCTGTTAATGTAGACATAAGACCGGCTATCCTACATTTCAGATCCTGTGTATAAAATGTCAGCTGAACCCAAGCCCTGTGAGCGGTAACCTTCATCTCAAATTGGAGTTTCAGATGAACGACAACATGGTAAGTTGATTCCACAGTAATAAGTTGTCATGTTTCACAGTTATTTGTCGTATTTCACAGTTATTTGTCGTATTTCACAGTTTCTTGTCATGTTTCACAGTTAATTGTCGTATTTCACAGATACTTGTCGTATTTCACAGTTTTTCGTCGTATTTCACAGTTTTTCGTCGTATTTCACAGATACTTGTCGTGTGATGATTTCTCTTTCTTATTTCCATTAGCGTGATCCTAGCAGCTTTACCTACAATTTTATTGCTCTAAGTTTATTCCTTCAACTCATTTATTTGAAGGTGCGAATAATGAGTACCGATATTAACGAACAAGAAGATCCTGGAGCGCTGGTAGACGAGATTATAGCTTACGGACTTCTTAACAAACTTGACAGAGACATGGTCCTTGAGTCGCTACAAGAATGTCTATCCACGTGATCTCTAACTGAGTCATGTGACCTGATCTGGTCTTAGTCACGTGTTGTTAGACCCTGTTATGGTATGTTTTGTATCATTCATATTCGTTTCCGGCAATATTGATGTTAAAAGTATAATGACTTAAAGTTATACAATTATAAATATTGTGATTTCTTTTTTCGAATCCCAACTTCTCGATATTCCTGATTTCTCATTGAGTATGGTCGACTTACCCTAACATGATTTTATTTACAATTAACGTCTGAAAAGTACAGCGTGGCATTCATATAATATACAAGCTTTTATAAATGGCTCTCAAACATCTTCAAAAATCTGTATAAAAATCTTAAATTTCTTTATTCCATTAAAATTTTGGCTGGTTTTAGTCATAAGTACCGTGATTCACAGTAATTTTTTAAAAGACGAATCGGTTCGATTTGATTATTCTCTCAACTGTCTGAACAAAAGTTATTTGATCTGGGATTTGTTAATGAATCAATGCAGTTTTTGTTAAGATATTAATCCAGTGAACTATAAATTTTATTTGTAAAGTCGAACATTATTTGTTTCTGTTTATCCTTATTGTATATTCTTATGTAGCGAAAATGTCACGTCGTTCGCCACTCAAAATTTTGTATAAACTTTTTATAAATATAGTTTACACGAGAAAGAGTTTAGCTGTGTATTTGATAACGTGTTCATTTTGTCATCATTGTTGATGACCACAGATTTTATGCTAAAAAAACGATTTTATTCCTTGAACACTGATTACTAAATGATTGAAAACATTGTGATTGTGTCTAGTATGTATCGTTTGTGTCCATTTTAAATGTTTTCAGCTGTGTATTTAATTTAACATTGTTTAAATGGTACTTAGTGTGTCTCATAATGATTGTCATCAGAAAACCAATGGTTTTAGCCAAAAATCAAGACTTGTACGATGATTTTCAGTCGATTTTGAGATAAAACCTTACGCTCTTATCAGTGTCTTGGTTCTCGGTTAAACTTGAATTTAAAAGTGCTGCTTTTATCCACCGTTTATACCGGCTTTAAACTTGGAAAGTCGGCGTGGAGCTGCATGGTGAACTTGTACAAGTGTTTGGAGGGCATCCTCGCTTAGTTTGAGGTGCGTGCAACTTTAAGTAGCCTCCAATTATAGGGACGATTCATTTAGCATTAGTATTAAGATACGTCTTTAGGGCGGCCTAGGTCAGTTAGTTCACCTGTATTGGTGAATAGATGAACTGATTGCTAAGGCCTCAAGACTATCGCTAAGGGCTGAAGCATCATCTTTAAACATCGATAAAAGTGCTGTACACCTGTTATTGACAAAGGATTTGGAAATGAAACTTGTGTGCTCACAGCTCAGAATCACGGGTTCCTGCAGCACTTTCTGAAAAAAAAACAAACAGGGCAGGATTTAATGCTGTAGAGGTATATTGCGTGCTGTTAGTGTTAGTGGAGACAAAGGTGCAGTTGAAGTGTGTTGAAGACGAGACTTGGGTGAACTGGGCCATCACTTAGTCTTAGCGGACGGAGACGAGTTAATGTTTTTTGACGTTCAGCGGTTCTTTCAACGGATACCACAAAACCCAGGGGGGACTACGTAGTATAATTTAATCTATTTGATTTCTCATTTCAAAATATATTGTAGTTTTACTGATTAGATCAAGTGACAATCATTATGAGACAAACCAAGTATATTGTTTACATTAAAGTTGTAGATTTTCCTATCAGTATTTCGATACAATATTTAAAGCATCAAGATTGGCTCTTATTCACTGAAAGTGAAACTGAATAACCTTATTACAAACTAGATCATCAAAACCCTTTTCTGAACCCCAAAAGTTACCCTCATGTTAATGCAATTGTTAATGCTCCTGGATCATGATTTTATTTATTTTTGCAGTGTGATACTTTGTCGCCGTTAATAACTGATAATGATATGATTACGTGCTTATTCTGTAATGTATAAACTATTTATTCCTGTAATAAATCTGTACAGTAAGTTTTGCATGTTCTTTCGTCTGAATGTAAGACCTTGCTGGCTTTATAGTTGCCTAGGACACAAACAAGAACTTGTCGAGATGTTACCCGACTCTTGTACGGCAGCGCGCATCCTCCTGTCATTTTATTCCCATAGATTGAGGGTCGGACAAAGTCAGACAAGATTCGGGTATCACTTGTCGCAGTGATACCCGACTCACGCAGCTAAAGCTGAACGAGATCGTTTCGTTAGAACGGTGGACGGATATAATCTCGTCAAGGTATCACTTTGACAAGTGAACGGTGAAGAGGTGAGCTAGAGCTGGTATGGCGCGGCGATTCCAGATTCGGCTGCGCGCGGCCACGCTGGAGGCCGCCGCTTCGCAGCAGCAGGGCTAGGCACCGTGTAGCAAGCGGCGATTGCCTACCAAACAGCTAATTTAGTAAACCAGGCCAATATCATGGCCCAGCTGGCGACGACAAATTTAGAGCCGCGCGCGCACGTTTTGTAGGCACACCTGTGCGAGCTTTTGTGTCGCACTGCGCATGACGTCAGTCTTGATTTCGCGCTAAGCCTGTCTTGCTCTAACCAGTGCCCTTTTGCACGCGTCGCGCACGCCACAAGAGGTGGATGGAATTATTCTAGCTGCGTCGCGTGGCAGCCGCGCGCGGAGCGTGCGTTAGCACCTGGTTATAGGTAAAAAGCTTATCGAGGTGTTACTTGTCAGACGTTGCCTGACCTGCTGCCGCCCCGTATTTTCAATTGAAAGTTTGATTTGAAAATTGAAAATGGGCCGCAAGGCAAGGTGTTACCCGACTCTTTACCGGAATCTGCGCGGATCGCTCTGCGTTCCCTCCGATCTTTGTTTTGACGATATGATATATATCATATCCGTCTAACGTTCTTTAGCTGCGTAAGTCGGGTATCACTTGACCGCTTGACGAGATTACATTCGTCACGTCTACCGTGAGTCGGGTATCACTGATCACCGCGACAAGGTATTACCGCGACAATCTTTGTTGCAAAGCAACAAAGACTGAGGTCCCCCGCAGGCAACCGTATCGCAGCTTTGGTGCTTGGGTGCTGCACTGTAGCGTTAGAACAGCTACAGTTAACAAATATAATCTTGTCAAGCTCGCATAAACGCGGGCGATCTTGTCTGAGCTGACTTTGTCCGACCTTGACGAGATGATATTCAACGGGCGATGCGCGTCTAGAATTTCTTCGAAATTCATAGACGGGTGAAAAACCTCATTCGAGCGCTAGGGAGGAGAATGTACGTGCGCGCGCACGTACGTATTTATCACGCTTTCTTACAAATGTGTTGTACTTGCTGGAATATGTCTACGAGGACAACGATTTTGACACTTTGACGGGTAATTTGATAAATTGTGATTTAATCAATTGCATGCACTCCCCACACTTCAAGATTCGATTAAGAATCAAAATGTCACTCTCTGGCTCAAGCATAAGCATCGATTGGTCGATAAAGCAAAACTAATTACGGCAATTACAATAGAATTACAAACTTCTCGAACTGTAGAGAATCAGAAAGGTCTACAGAGTGGTCAGTGGCAGAGTGATACTGAAATTATGATTGAGACTATTATCAGAAATTGATGAATTAAATAAACCGTATATGATTGTATCAATAAGTGTCTCAATGCGTAAATTATACATTATGATAATGATATTATACATTATACATTATAGATATTATACATTATACATTATGATTTATGCAAATTGCACCAGAAAGATCATTCTATAAAAAGTTAGCTGCAACAAAATTGCTTAAAAATCTTACTGTAATTCATATCAAATATACTCATCTGCTTTTATGATGCATTTTGAATTTGTCAAACGACTACGATGTATGAAGAGAAAGTGCAGCAGAGAATTGTTAGTTCGTTCTGTGCAATTCTGTCCAATTAATTGTATGTACATAATAAGGTACACTTTGTGTTATCAACACTGGAATTTAGTGAAAAACGTGATCACAATATAACTATAAGTTTTACTTTAAACAAAAATCTTATCCCAAAATCTATCAACAAGATTAACACTGCACAGTTCTATTCATCCATGGTTTTTCTTGATAAAAACTTCCAGCTGAATACGCCAAAGAATATGGAAGTCTTTCATGATAGTTGGAGCTGAGTAGACTTGACCATATAAACACTAAACAGTCCTCTTGTTAAATGTAGACTACAAACTGCACGACAGAACAATCCCAGTATACTTCTTTATGGCTGTCAGTAGTCAGGGCCTATTAAAAAGTAAAGGTAAACGATGGAGGAATTTGATAACCAAATCAATGGTGTAAATGAAAAACGATTGCGACAATTCCATTTTTAACATTAATGAAAACTTTTGCAAAAGGAGACTTCGAATTGATTTTCATTGATTCAGCATTAATCAAAACAACAAACAAACACCTCATACCAGTATTATCAAAAAATATTTACCCGTATCAGTTGTTACAGAAATGGGGCGTAAATTCCACAACTGCGGTTGTTCACCACATCGCGGCATTGTGTTCGCTCGTCGGGTAAATCGCTTCAAGTTAAGTTAAAACTGAAAAAGTATCTGGGTTTTAAATAAACATAAAGCTTTGGCTTGTTCTTTCCATAATCAATTTAAAACTTAATCGACGATTTTCCCCTTTCTTAAATAGGAGGCGAAGAGCAACACCCACAAACTTTATATGTTTGAAAATAGTAAGTAGTGTTCATGAGAACCCACCAATGTTAACTGTTTTATTTCGTCTCTCCAACCAAACCAAAAGTGTTCACGTATGTAGCTATACGATAACACTACACCACGTAATGTGTAAACACAAATAGTGGGTCCGATTATTTTGCAAAATCAGCAATCAGCTTGATATCATATAATCTTATTTTTAATATGTCTTATCTGCAGTGAGCATTGGGTCCTGCAAAAGGTGAGTTTATATGTCTAACGATATATCTATGAAATAATATTCATGATGATATAAGCTATTCAATAAATAAGTCAACGATTATATCATCAGGACGAAATTTCCCATGAATTCCCCGAAGTTTAAATAACCGATAATCTTGGCTCTTAATATATATGCTAGGGGTACGTATACGTAAGAACATTCATGAAGGTTTATCTTAACTTCTGCCATTCTCAATAACAGTCCACCATGAAACCACTGTTTCAGTGCACAACGCCCATAAGACCAAGGACAGCTTATGACAACTATTTATGCCATATTCCGGAAAAATATTTTGGTGCTAATTAGCGTTAGTCGGAACACGGGTTACGCCTACTACTAAAATATACACATATATGTATCGATTTATTATATACATAATAAGGCTGGAAAATCAATATCTCAGTAAATGTCGCTCATAGATAGAAATAGAAATATTAGATAACAATAAAGGAAAGTGAAAAATGTTCAATAACATGATCACGTGGTTTGAGTTGCACAGTGCAGACTGAGGGAGGGGCTGGGAAACTCAAGGTAGGGAAAACTATAAAGGCAAGCCATTTAGATCCAGTGAAGAACTGATAGTAGTTAATGTTATGGTTAGACCTAAGTCGGCCGACACTGTTTGTAGTTTATGTGGAGAACAGGCAAGAGGTTACACTCGTGTCTCACCAGATTCCACCTCTAACACCAGCCGCGAAGCTTACGATAGTATTTGCACGTTGTTTGACGGATTTTTTCCATTTAAAGAGTTAGTTCTATGCAGAAGTCATTGCTGGCGAAACGTTACTGGGCTTGCAAAGGAATTAAACAAGGTTTGTGTTCGTATCCCATCCATATTTTTCGATATTTTCATAAATTCACGCTTTTCCGGACCACTATATCTACACTATAACTATAAGTTATGTATTTGTCGTGTGTTTTTACACATTGTCGCTGGTACAATATACAGCACTACCTTATGAGGCCAACTAACTACCGGGGTGTTTGTGATACTGAGTTCCCGCACCTTTTTTACGATCAGTGCTCCGATTGATACAGATTCTTTAGCTTGTTTTACACTAAAAGTAAGTTTGGTATCATATTATTGTTCTTTTTTGCACAAAAGTAATATTAGCTTGTGGGCTACGATGTTGATACAGGTATTGCAAATAGGTTTCCCTATTCGGTTTGTCTTTTGTCAGTTTTACCTTAAGATGGAAGGGACAGAAACATCAATCATATTAATCATAGTTATTGGTATCAGTATTAACTTATCACTAATCAGTATTAACTAAAACACAGGACAATCAGTATTTGTAGGATTCGCCGTTAAATTGTGTGCCCAAACGTAGGATTTCTTGTAACATACTTTAAATATTGGCCTAAATAAGATTTTAGGCTTTATTGAATGTCACCATCAGATTTGCTGTTAAATTTTATATCAAAGTACTGGTCTTACTTTCCTTTCATATTAAATTTGAAAAATTTCCATTATAGTGCCCTTTTAGGGGTCCTATTACTCTATTAGGCCCTAGGATCAAATTTTGACTTGGCCCATACCATCGGTCTTGAGGAGATCTACAGAATCTCTAATTTTCATAGTACTCTACCGCTTTTTATTTGGAGTTGGACCACATTTCGTCCCCCGATTACACAGTTTTGGGCTTTAGTTAGGTCATTGAAGGCCCTTACAGGCAACTTTTTTGTGTACATGTACATTTCTCTACTTTACTTAACACACTTTGTGTACATTTCTTTACTTTACTTCACACACTTTGTGTACATTCCTTTAATTTACTTAACACACTTTGTGTACATTTCTCTACTTTACTTCACACACTTTGTGTACATTTCTTTACTTTACTTAACACACTTTGTGTACATTTCTCTACTTTACTTCAAACACTTTGTGTACATTTCTTTACTTACTTCACGCACGTTGTGTACATTCCTCAAATCATTTAGTTTGGCTAGACAGTGAAACACACAAATTACTTAGAGTGTATACTTCGTT
>JH152726.1:8938-21627 GCA_000226015.1 Mnemiopsis leidyi | reverse complement strand
AGTAGTAAGTAAGTAAGTAAGTAAGTAAGTAAGTAAGTAAGTAAGTAAGTAAGTAAGTAAGTAAGTAAGTAAGTAAGTAAGTAAGTAAGTAAGTAAGTAAGTAAGTAAGTAAGTAAGTAAGTAAGTAAGTAAGTAAGTAAGTAAGTAAGTAAGTAAGTAAGTAAGTAAGTAAGTAAGTAAGTAAGTAAGTAAGTAAGTAAGTAAGTAAGTAAGTAAGTACCTAATCTTTGCATGTACCTAGCAGTATAAAGAAACCTGGATTATCACTGAACATGTACTTAAACCTGGTGAGTCGTACCTCGAAGTAGTAACACCCGTGTTTAACAGCATGGGTGCCCCTCACTAAACAGTATCCCTTTTCTCCCGTCACGGTGGTCCTGTCTTCGTCTATCTTTATCTGCTGAGCTGGGCAACATGGCGTCAAAATGTTTAACAAGATAAAATTACTGTATACTTTAATTTACGATAAGTTAATTTGAGGAAAAGAAAAGACGGTCCCGCTTGCCAGAGCTGTTTATTTCTTTTATGTGTCTGGGTAATACAAAAAGGCCTATCCAATATCATGTCAGTAAGTCTGTACCCTGTAAGAAATAGTTTGTACAACAAAAGTGTGAATTTTAACGCACCCACCTTTATCATGTAAAGCTAGAAGTACATGCTCCGAGAGCTTACAACGGTAGTGCTTTGAGGGAAGCGGTTTCCCGGCCGCTAGCTCTTGTTCCCAGTTATCTCCGGCTAGAGGATCTGCCTGAGCTAACGTGTATCGGTAGTTATCCTGTAAATTTAGAAAGTAGATTACTCGATCATAACACTAGTTTAAGGTTTCAGTTTAAAGTTAGTATCAGACATAAGGCAGACTGTGCGAAAAATAGGATTTAGGTTATCTTACTTTATTGTGCGGATGCTCGAGAGGGTAGCCCCACTTCGATAGCCTTTCCTTCTTATCTTCGCTGAAATATTCAGTGTTTACTAAATTCGTGCATTACATTACGAATGATACCTTTCGGTAAACTTGAAGTTTACTGCGACAAGAGACAAGTAAAACTCAGGGTTTGCTGACATCAATATTCGGTAAAAAATTGGAAATCAACGTTTGCTTAAAATACTGGTAGGTAACCATGGACAATTATTGAAAAATACATAGTACTTTTTTTCAAAAACTAAATTTTAACGCAAATCAAATTTTCGGTCTTTTTTAGGTGTTAAATTTTGAATCAAGTGAATTTTAAGTTGGCTCATAATAAACGTCTACACTTTTCCTCTCATCTTTAATCTCTGCCTTTCTTTCCTTTGTTCTTTTTTTCTTTCTTGCTTTTTTTCTCACGGCACAGGTTCTTCTTCTTGAAATATTTGTTGGGATTATCTAGCCTGTTATGGTAGCTGATATCGACAAAGAAGTCACACATGTACCGTGAGATACGATTGTAGCTGCTTATCTTGGTGATGAATGTCTTCCCCTCTCTAAGTCGACTTGCAATTCCACACATTCCATCATCCTCAGAGCTGGTGATATACACCCTCTGTCCTTTGGTAGCCTGGACCTCCGTCCCTTGTCGGTAGATCTTGGTGACTTTAGCAAGTACCGTAACACTCTGAGATCCGGAGGATTTAGTGATCGGGGCGGAGCTGACAGTGGTGGTTCGAACCGCAGAACGTTCGGACCGGCCGCTTTTCTTTTCAGGTATTATCTTGAGCGCCACGACTGGTCTGTCCAGGTCGTCACAGAACTCAGCCTGGAAGTCCATGGGCTCGCACGTGCAGGCTGAGCTGACGGTAACCAGCGCGCTCAGAGTTAGAAACAGCCGCAACATTTTCTACATGAGAGATGTACATTTTGATACAAATAGAAAAAAAAATATTGCACGACTTTAATGGAAACAAGAGAAAATAAACGACGTCAGAAAGAGCAATCATGGATAAAAGGGACAACCTTTATGCAGAGATGGTTTATCAGCAAAATTTCATGAAATCAATCTAGAAATGGTGAGCTTCAACATGTGAAAACTAAAATTAACTGTAAAGGGGAGAAACTGCAGTTTTATAATTTCTTGTCCAATACACTATTAGATCTAAGAGCCGCCAGATCTGTTTTACTCAGTAACAGGTTGGAACCTCTTAGCAAGATTCCACTTTTCGTTATCTAAATTGGAAAAATTGTTATCAGCAAATGATAAACCTCCATTGTACTTGAAGGTTCAAGTTCTGAGATGAATTCGGATGTCGAAATATGATTTGTAGTTATCATTTGATACCCTGCAACAATCCACATATAGATTTAATCTAAACCTTTTGGCTTTCGTAAGGACTGTTTCTCTTGTACCCAATTACAATAGCAAATAGCGACAAATCTTAATGATGTAATAAATTGGTGAAGTTGCAGTCGTAGTAGGCTTATAAGTTAATGAATACCAAGATTAATTGTTGAGCAAATCATTATTTGTCACAGTCAAAAATTCGCTAACAAAGGTTTTAGTACAGACATTAAGTTTGAGGGTATAATCTTCATGTTGATGAAATTCAAGCTTAAGCAAACTTACAGCTTTGACTTTTTTCCAGGTCCTCCGTTGCCATCAGTTGTTTTGCGTTTCCCAGCAGCTCCCCCCTTCTTACTTGGGGGTTTACCCCCCTTACTGGGGTTGCCTTCGAACTTTTCACTTGTACTTTTTAAGGGGTTTATCTGGGCTAGATCCTGAGAAAAACTAGTCAGCTCTATCAGATAGAAAAACTTAGAAGTTATTTGGAAAATGATTAAGGTAGAACTTCGCTTCTAGCTTCTGATTGGTTAAATTTGTGACATCCCCAAAATACCTTTATCTGTTAGAAGATTAAATTAGAAGACTAGTTTGTAAACCTCCTCAGCAAGCGAGTAGAAAGTTTCCTCTCCCTCTGCCTCTGAGGAAAATACACTCTCTGTCGTCAGAGCCCTGTATATGTGGGTAGGCCAGTTTAGGCTTTGTTGTCGGTTTGGCATCAGGCATTCCCAGTGTTCCGCTATAAAGGGCACTAAATCCTGAATTTTGTGCATCATCATGGTTTGGCTGCCGTCCAAAACTAACGGATAAGTTCAATGGCATGTTTGAATCACCGCTATTTGCAGAAAGAGAATTTGTGACAAAGCTCAACTTGATTGTTTACTAATTATTACCTTATCTTTGCAATAGAATCTTTTCCCTGGATTTTGCAGCATAAGATTACCGAGAGCAGTAATGCATGCCTGTAAAAAAGCTGAAAGGTCCAGTGTTAATGTAATAAACCTAGCAAAAATTAAGGCTAAATTAAGGCTAAATTGGAGCTAGTAACGGGTTTGCACTTCGGAAAAACCGAACATCAACAACTGGAACCATGATGCTTCTCTATGATAAAGTATGATCGAATTTACAAGACCATTTATTTTGTAATTCAATTTGTTCAACGAATTTGAGGAAATTAGGGATAACAGGTCCTACAGCAACGTAAGGTTATCACGCACTCGAAAAAAGGGTTCTTACTTGACTTAGATTTGGCAATATGATCCACCGACTTGTCATGGCACTTGTTGCAGGTAAAAACGTAGTTAAGTTGGAAGGGAAGCATATTCCTGAAAATGAACGGCGAGTTCAGAGCATGGAATGATAGATAGAACCAATTTTATGGGTTGGAACTGAGCATCAGGTAATACTGCGTCATCGGGAAAAACAGCTATATTGAAATTTTGTATTTAATTTTAACATTTCGTTCTTGAACAATAAAATCGCAGATGCAGATCACCACTTAGAACACTAAGGACAATAACCATTAACCAACTCACTCAGTTGAAACCGTAGTGCAGGCTGCGTGATGCCATCTCCTACATTCTGTACATATCAATTCTATGTTTGAGAAATCTCTTGGTTTATTGCTGAGGAGTTGAAGTTTTAACGGCAGAGAAGGAACGCGTTTACAAACTTTTATCTATAAATAACTGAAATTCAGTTTCAGCAGGATAGTTTATGTATTTCTAAGACTTATATCATGTTCGATAAAAAACCACGTACCACACACATAACGATGCCTGTTGCTCGTCTTCCGACGTAGGCTGCGACTCAACCATACCTTTCTGGTAATTGTCTTTGTGAGATTACCGTTCAGGAGTTGCAAAATATTGCATATTTGGGAGGATTGTAAACGAAATTATAGGGTTATTGTAAAGCGATATATACTTTTGTTCCCTTTCCGTACTTTTGAAAGTAAGGTTACCGTGGGCGCCGAAATTCCAACGCGTACAAAGGAAACTGGGAAACTAAATAAAATGGTATAATTTGTAAAATATCAAATTTAATTGACGATATATTCGATATAATTAACAACAGTTAACTCTTTTTTTAACTGCAAAGTTCAAATTTCATTAAATAAATTCAACTACCACTCGTAAAGCGCTCTTATGAGCCTAAATCAAAAAATCGAAATGCGGGTCCCGAAGTAACACGATGAATCATTCAACTATCTGTAAGTAATCTAACAACCTAAAACCGCTTTGTTCAATCTTCATCCTCACTACTACTATAGTCACACACAAGGGTTTTGTCGAAATTGTTCCGTCCTCGGCTTCTAGATGACTCCTCATTTGCTTTCTGAGTTTCCTTTATCCAGTCAGACACATTGCCTGAAATAACAGTGTAAACAATTGTAGTGCACTGTTGGATGACTGCAAGGTTGGGCAAGATCCAAACGGAAAACGATTTCTTCAATGCATATTTATTGATTCAAGATAGACAGTTAAAACAATGGTGACTGAGTACTGACCAGCCGATATAGGGGCAATAGGAGGGGGAGGAGGGGGCATTTTTCTGCTATCATCGTCTTTACTACGCCTCTTCTTTGATGAACTGAACTAAAGAAGAATACCATAATCATATAAGTTTAAAATGTTACCACTGGGTATATTCAACTGAATAAAAATTAAAAGTACAAATAATTCAAATAGTACATTAAAGAAAATGTAATGAATCATTACCGTAATACCAGTTATTTGAAATATACTTTAATAATACTTACGTTTTCTTGAAACCGTCTTTTTGATCTGATAAATAGGATGGAATTAAAACAACAACTAGCATAGGAGATGGCTGCAATGACATATGATTATTTTGTGAAAAAAATGCAAATATGCAAAGTTGACATTTTAAAATACAAAATTCGATATTCCCATATAGTATATACCTCTCAGGTTTACTTGTTTCGCTAGTGCTACGAGAATCCCGGCTATCAACAGACAGACTGTGTCTCGTTCCATTCCCCGACATCCTAATCTGAGATTGATAGTTCGCATAAGATGCGGACTCTGGTCTGACATCGGGTCGCACAGTATTCTGGGCTGAAGAGGCAGGAGCAGTCGTTGGTCTGTTGGGGTAAGCTCCGGTTGTAGTATGCTGGGTAGGATAGACTATCGCTCCAGCATTGGACTTGGATTGGTTTGAGGTAAATCCAAAAGTCTGGGGCGAGGCACTGCTACGTTTGTCTCTTATCTTCTGGTGGACCTATTTGGCAGGTTATTGGCTGGTAACATTTTCCAGCAGATAAGTGAGTAGATAGTGACACAATGTCGGTGTATAAAGTGAGGTTAATATCTGAGATAAAATAATGTACCCGATTAACCGAGACTCACTCAATATCACAGAGGTTGAATAAGCGAGAGTGCCGGTTGATGGTACACAATCTTATCTTTTACCTGACTAAACCTAAGAAAAAGTTAACCTTCTTTTGGGCTACCCTACCAAAGATTTAAGCAAAGTTAGCTAGCCTTTTCTTTCACAATGTACCTTTAATTTCTACCTAATTACCTACATGTAGAAGCTGAGGACGCTACAGCAGAGGATGGTACAGTGGAGAACACTAAGGTAAAAGTAGGACTTTACAGCTAACCTAACTTTGTATAGACTTGTACGGTAGTCGGTAGAGATGTGTGAGAGAACTATTTAATAAGGAAATTGAAGTTTTAAGAAAATACAAAGAAAAGTAAAAATCGGGAAGCGATAAAAAGAATGATTACATAATATAAGAGAAAAAGATAGAATGGGACAGGTGTAACAAAGAAGACAAGAAAGGTAATTATAAGAGAGAATTTTGTTTGTGAATTCCATGTTAGTTAGCCATACCCTTCATTATATTGTTTTCTACCTTAGCGTTCTCAACCATAGCCCTGCCATAGTGCCCAACAATCTTTGCATAAATGTAGTTAATTCAATTAATCATAAGGCAACAAAGCTCTTAGAGCAGATATTTCGAATGCGAAAAAGTAGTATTCAAGCGTGACTACTGGGTAAAGAGCTTTGCAGCCACAATAAACTGAAATAAAATTCGTCCTTGTTTCGCCTATATGTGTATCTGTGGATCGTTTCGTCAGCTTGACAATGACAAGTGTCACTGCCACTACGCACACCAGAGGTTTAACTAAAATAAGGGGTTAATGTTGATGTTCGTACTGTAAACAGAAGATGGTCGACTAATCGTTTAGCTTCGACAAGACCTTCGAGAGTGCTGTGACTGAAAATAGAGAGGGCAATGTGAGCAGGGTCACAGGCTTTGCCTGGATAAATGGGTAGTTCACAGAGTGGGTAAATGCATGATATTGGATGATTTGAGTAATCTCATTAAAACAGGCTGACATAAAGGACATAAATGGGGTTACTGTGGCAGTACATACTTTATTTGGATAAAGAGTGGTTCTCTAAGTTCACGGCCGGTTTCAGGTTCCAGGTTTCCTGATAATGAACCTCTCATGATAATCTGAAATAAAAATGCTTGGATGTCAATTCAAGTATTTCCTTGGTCCTAAGTCATACTCTCAGGAATTTGAAAATCAGTCACATACGTATGGACTCCGGCGCGAATGTCATAATTGATCAAAATAAGTAAAATACACATAGCGCGCAAAAATACTCGCGTGATTACTGTTGAAAAAGTAAAATGTCAACAAAATTCGTATCGAGCGTTCCTAAAACGAACACATACGATTGTGACCGGAGGAAAGTGACAACTAACCCTAGCTTGCGTTGTTTTTACGATGTGTGCAATGAACTGTCCGTTCGGTCCTTCTATCTCTTGTTTAATATTCCAGGGTAGAGGTTGATCTGCCATGTCACAATATACTCTCTCAACAAACGGCACCTAAAACATCGCCAGTTCACTAACGACGGATGTACTTAAATGTATAATAGAGGTAGACAATGGGAACGGTCGTTATTTGATGTTTGTCCATCATCAATCAAGTAACTCGGATACGTCATGAAATTAATACAAATACGGTCACCAACCGTTGATTCCTCGATATCCCTGGCACAGATTTTGAGAAGTATTGGATCAGGATAGTTTTCCATCTGAAACCCTTTAGATCCGGGAGGAACTTGATTCTGTTTCAGGACTGCAAGCACGTAGTGTATTGCTCTCTTCATGCAGCTCCAATCTTTGTTTACAGCTGGGATAATTGTATTTGTAGTCATGTTAACACTGTCTAGCTATCGCTTATGAATACAGGACCAAGCCACCATCAGTCGACAGTAGATTTGGCGGTCGAGCAAGAATTGGAATTCCCGCCGCCACGAGTACCTATGTCAAATTATATTTAGATATATAGGAAGACATACCCGAAATGTGAATGTAAAGAGGCCGCTCCAGTTTTGCCATAATGTCTGTCTGTCTGTGTTTGGGAATGTATCTACCGCGCGTTACAAGAGTGGTACCTGTCCACTGTCCTATCTGCAACAAGACAATTTGTTTTAGACTAATTATGCATGAAGCAGTTTATTGCATACGATTTGTTCTAAGGATTTTATTAGAAAATAAACAAAAGAAAAGTAAGATTATTAAACAAGTTTAAACTTGTAACTTATCCGCATACAACACATTTACAATTCACGTGATATTCTGTTATTACCCACCTGATCCTGCACATTGCTTTTCAGTATCAATCCTCGGTTGTTGAGGTCATTTATCTCTATTTCAGCACTGTGTACCACTGGCATTTGCTGCTTCTTCGACACCGTGTTCTAAAGAAACGACTGTCAATAATCCACTCCATAAATTAACGATCTCAGACTTGACAGTCACTTTTAAGGTAAGTTGTTTGGGAAGAAACAATTCGTGCTCAGTAAATTGTAGATTAATGCTATTTGAATTTAAATACCTGATGACCCTGCTTTGGCAGCAATATTTCCTGTTTGATGGGAACTCCTTTAGCTCGCAGTTTAGCGTTGATTTCGGCTGCCTTTACGGCAGCTATTCTAGCTGCCTCTGACATTTGCTAAGAGAAAGTACGTTTAAAACGCTATTCAGTTTGTTTTACATGCAATCTTGCAAGGGAGATGCTAGGATGCAAACTATACTTTTCCTATACTATTATTAACTTTGTAACTATTACAGAGATTGAACGTGTTTTTGTAGTGGATTGTCACCTCAATAAAGAGAAAAAATATCAAAATATTAAAATGTATTATGATCTAAAATCTGGAACGGCCCTCAAAAACGGAAATGAATAAATTAATAAAATGCTTGAAAGCTTTAGAAGCAGGTCAAAATATTACTAATAAATAGCAGACGGTATAAAAAAGGTCAAGGTCATTCAGCTTGCTTGATCTTCTTTGCAGGTTTCTTAGCTTCCTTATTTTTCCTTTTTCTCTCCTTTCTCAAATTCTTCTTCTCCTCTTCTGTAGAAAGAGTGAAGTAGGATTTTCCATCGGACTTCTTATCTTCTGGAATACTATCCACAGTTCCGTTTTGTGTGTTTCCAGTAACTAACGGGCAGTAACGTCTCTTATGTCCCGGCTGCTGGCATCTGAAGTAGGTAGAGTAAGATGTGTACCACTGACCACAATAGCCAAAAAATCTCCCTTATATATAAAATATAAGGGAGATTTCTAGCAAAAAATTATCTATCGTTTTATTTTTCATTTATTTATTTATTTATCTGTAACATTTATCATGAATTTACCTTACAAACTTGGACGAAAAATTAAGGGCTGTGGTAATCAGACCAAAAGTTAAATCAGTACAGAAACGACACACATACCTGTGACAAAGAGAAGGAGATTTACAGTGATGAAGACTGGGTCTACATCCCTCACACAAGTCACAGTGAAAATAGTGATCCCTGACACACCTCTCACACTTGACACAGTGTTTAGTGGGTCTGTTGATAGGAGGGCAGCACTTACACTTGGTGCAGTGCAGCACCTCTTTAGGAACACCAGCGTTGCACTTATCGCAGTGTTTGTAGTTATCATCAGGTAGAGTTATCTCCGACAAGGGCTGGTCTGTGTGGAGTCTGACAGGAGATTTAGTGCTGTTTCCTCTCTTGAAAACGGGGTGGTTCTCGTACTCGACCATGTAGTGACACATCTTTAGGTCAGGTTGAACTTCTGAGATGTGTTTTGATAGAAAGTATGGGAAGATCCAGTACACTACTATCTCTGCATCAGGGTTGATTTCTTTAACTTGAGCTTTCAGTTTGTCAATACTGTTACCAATTACGCGTGCTAGGGCACCGAATGGTGGATCAAAAATCAATGCCACACGCTTAGACTTCTTGAGGAACATCCGCAGATACTTTTCACCATCCTCTTCAAAGAAGAAGTTAGCAGACATGTTATAGTGCTGAAAGATAGTCGGAGGATAAAACTGCAGAAATCGATCATCTAGATCGAGTAGCATTGTTTTGGGCTTCTTTCCTCCACTAAACATCTCATGAATCCGAGGTGTGCCAACACACAGAATATGAGAGAACTTCTTGGCAGTGATAAGTTGTGTAATAAAGTTGGTTGTTTCCGATGAAAACAGGTATTGAGCATTTCCCTCATTCGAGGTTAAAGCGCTCATTAAAGTTGAAGGATTGGTGACCGACTTGTAGTTAGTTCTCACTAAAGTGTGGTCAGTGTGAAAACCAGGCTCATCTGGCTCTATAACGAAAGCCGAGCAGGTCTGACAAAACTGCATCTTATCTGATGTTCTAATGACTTGAACTCTAGCAGATCTTTCACTATTGCTCACATACCATTTCCTCTTTTTTCTTTCTTCCTGGAATATTGCCAACCTTTCCTCTAACTTCGATTTCGACCAAGGCTTGTCTAGCAGCACATAGAGAGAGCAGTCCTTCCTGTTTCTGTAAGCGCTACAAGCAAAGAACTTCTTGTGCTCACTGTCGCCCTGTGCGAAGCGCTCAAAGAGGAGTGCTGGACCGTGTATACAGTTGGGAGGGTTTGGAGGAGTAGGGAGTATAACCTCCACTCCTGTCCCTTCTCTTCCGTGCTCTGCTTTTATGTGCATTGCTGATAGATAGAACAGTTAAAAACACGATCTCGATACATTAGCACTTCATCTTTACGGAAAATGAAAATAAAAAGTTGTGTTTATATAGCTATTTAAGCTGTTTTGTGCAAATGAATAACTGAGTAACTAGGAGTGCGACAAATAAAAATGCAAACAAATTATCAATTATGTATTTACAATTTCAATGCAATTTAACCGCCATTGAGAAATTCAAAATTCTATCATCTGGAATCGATAAAACATGTTGATTATATCACAATGACATTGCTTGAAAATCTGGAGACATAGCAATTGAAACTTCACCAACAATATTGTCCCAGTCTTCAAAGTTTTCTGAAACTTTATACTGTCTGAACTCTGATTGAAATTCACTTGAACATTCCATGTCCTTGAAATGGGGCTGAATTAAACTGGATGTTAATTTAAGTAAACAATGCTTGAAAGGATACTCCTCGTTGCCAAGTAACTGAGTTGAGGGTAGTAACATCCTGGAATTTCGCTCTATCACAGCAGCGCAAGCTACGATTTCATACATGCTCGTAAGTTTGTTGAACATCCTCAGAATGTGCTGGTTGCAATGTTTAAGCGGGTTAAGTTTGCAATGTACGATAAGATGTAGATCTATCTTATCCAGGAACATTTTATATTCTGAGGAAGAGAAAATTTCTTTATGTCGATAACAGAAGATGTAAAACAAAGACTGGCAAGCTGCGTAAAAAGCGGTGTGATTGCATTTCACTGAAATCTCGTCATTGTTTGAAATATAGCTGTGACACCAATTGGCTGTGGTGAGCATGATTGTCTTAAAATCAGCCTTCCCTACAGACTTAGAACGGTTCGTGAAACTTGCTAAGTACATTATACCACTCTGCCTGATAATTGCTGGCTGATTTTTATCTGCAAAAACTGACCAAAAATAGTCGAGAAGCACCGTTTTGAAGTTAGGATGGATGTTAAAAAAGTAGAATAAAATAAACGGTGCGTTAGGCGGCATATGAGCTTTGAGGATGTGTGCATTAAAACCAAGCAGTAAAACCTTGCACCACTGTTCTACATTTCCATCACATGTGTTCTCTTTCATGTACTTCAGGAACTGTGAAAGAACAATATCCAATTTTTCAGCCATTTCATCGTCAGATGATCTGGTTTGGTCCTCAAATGAAAAAAGTTCATCCTTATCAGCAGCAAACGGAGATCGAGATACATCAACATCCATTTTAACCAATTTCTCAATGATAGTCATTATGATTTCATTAAAATAGGATGGAATAAGTTTGCCAAGCATCAAAATGTTAGCAACATAAGCTTGATGGTCTAAAAGGGGCCTTGATTTGTGAGGAAAATTAGAAAGAACTTTTTGTTGAGCGAATTTCATGTAAGTTGGCATGTTTTCTGAGACAAACTGAAGGAGTTCTAAATTAGTTTCATGTATAATAATCTGTTCGCCTCTATCCACAAGTGAGAGATTTCTTATAGCTCGGTCTATAACTTTGTTGGTGTAAAACGGCTGTGAACTAATCAACGACACCAAAAACTGCTTTACCGTCTTTCGAAAATTATCGTTCTCTTTTTCCCACTCTATGTTAGCTATTTCGTTAAATACTTCCTCACAGTCCTTATCGAAAAGAGCAACAACAAATGTAAGATTTCGCAAAATGGCTAGTAAGGTTGTTTTATCCTCTGAAGATCCACTTGTTTTTAGAAGATAGAGAAACGCTCTGTAGTTCAAATCTTTAACTTTCTTTTTGTCTTTGATGATGTTCGCTAGCCCTTCTGGACTGCAGTTTGCAAGGGTCAGTTTTTTAAGTACTACAGCAGACATGTTGCTGACTTTCTGAAATTTTTCGTGATAATTTTGCCGCAAAGTATCTCAGAGTAATAAAACTCCGTGAAATTCGTCATTGATATATGGAATTGATGTTTTCTGAATCACAAACAGTTAGCTAATTAATGATTAGTGATACACCGCCAAGTTGAACATATCTGTTCAATAATCCGATTATTGATTGCAAGCTGCATGAGTAGAAGCTACTGAATATTAACAGATTAAAATTCAATGTAGGTAAAAATATTTTTAATTTAATTCACAAAATATACGGCAATTTGACGGTTTGTCGATGGACACATACCGCACAGGTAACGCACACTTAAGGGACACATAACGCAGGGGTACGGCACGGGTAACGCACGGGTAAGGCACGCAGGGACACTTAACGCACGGGTACGGCACGGACACATAACGCACGGGTAAGGAACACCTACGGACACATAACGCACGGGTAAGGCACGGGTAAAGCACGGATAAGGAACACTTGGAATTCATTCCAGAAATCATTTTACAATATACAACCCTGCTTATGTCCAAAACGATTATGACGTCTTATTTACAATAAAACATTGTAATTAGAATT
>JH152724.1:172937-186533 GCA_000226015.1 Mnemiopsis leidyi | reverse complement strand
GATAGAGACCTGAAATTTTCAGGATCACCTAGATACATACTAAAGACAAAAACTGCAAAGTTTTAAGATTCTTACTGATCGGGAAAGTGGTTTTCTAGATAGCCGTGTTTTGAGTTTTACCGGATCGTGTATAATAGCGCTGGTCAGTTTTCAACTTTCGTTGAAAACTATTTTTGAGAGGGGCGCTTGTTCGACCGAGTCGTCGGGGGCCTTCGGCCCTCTCCTCCGTTAACGGGCCTGCGTCGGGGCCTTCGGCCCCTCCTTGGCCTTGGCAAAGGGGGCTTTGTTTGTTGGGCCCTGGCAAGGGGGGCGGGAGTTTTTTCCCCGGTCGTGCTGGCCAGCGCTATAATAAGTTATTTATTGAGGTTAAGATGTCATCTAGTTTAAACGTTTTTAAATCAAATTTTGAAGTATTCAAGTGTAACGTCTAGTTTAAACGTTTTTAAATCAAATTTGGAAGTACTCAAGTGTAATCTAAAACGTTTGGAATTTGTGGGGTGGGTAATTTTTGGGAAATCTCTGATGAAGTTTTAAATAAAGAAGAAGGTGTTAATTACTTGCAGAATAAGCTCAAGCATAATACTTATCCTAAGGATTATCTTATAATTGTTGCTCAAATGTCAAAAGAGATTTATAAACATTCATTAGATTTTTAATATCTTATAGTTTTTAACAATTTGTAAATTTATGTTGATATTTTTGAGTGATTAGGGGTCATTACATATGACGTCACCACATAGAGGGGTAGGGGGTTTTCAAATGATGACGATTGATGACGAGGGGGAAGAGGGTTTGGCCAATGATGATGTCATCAAAAAATTTAAAGGTTTTATAGTAGTTTTTGAAAATTTTTGATCTCTTTTGAAAAATTTTATCAAAATTTTACAAAATCAGAAGAAAGAATTTTAGGTAAAAGTTCTGATAATTCAGAAATTTGGTGAAATACTGTGTTTTCACTGACTTAGTAAGAAAATTTTCAAGAATTACTGCAAATTAAACCAAAAATCAAAGTTTTTTTTACATGAAGTAAGGGGGGGGGGGGATTCCGACTGTGATGATGCCAATATGGTAATTTACCTCTGACATCTAGGGAGGTTTTGTAATGATGACGAATGATGACGGAGGGGGTGGGGGAGGGGGGTAAAAGTTACCGAAAGTTTTCTGACGTCCTATGTGAACGACCCCTTATGTATGATGATGCTTGCATCATTATTTGTTATTTGTTATTTATTTATTTATTTATTTTAATTACACATTAGAGGTTACTAGGACGTTTTTGATGAGCTCCTATTATTTGGTGAATTACTACTAGTATTTTTTGATCCAGGTTTCACAAAACTGCTGTTAAGGAACATTCAGCGTGTGCTTTCAAAGTCTGCCATCCTTGTATCATTGGACAATGCATGTCTAGAATTTCTTCACCAGGCCAGAAATGTGTGAGATCATGTGATGGCCGTGACAGTAGGTTATCACCCTACAAGTAACGTACACCCAATTACCGGATTATTTAATATATATAGTATATTATTGAATTTTTTTATTGAAATCTTTCAAATCAATCAATTACATACAAGTTTACACAATGAAAATAAAATAGAAAATCTTGCTCTCGAACACCTAAGAGATGTATGAAATCAAAAGATTCGTGGGTCACCAAAACACAGCTGTTGAGTGCCGGAGCACTCCTGTACAAGCATATTATATATACTCATTACACCCTTCAGCAAGTCACTTGCTCTAACCAAAGCCCTTTTGTGAGCTACACGCAATCAGAACAGCTGTGCACGTACAGTGCGTAAGCACCTGGATAGGTGAAGCAAGTCATTGCCTAACCAGAGCCCTTTTGGGCGCTATGCGCGCCACCAGAGGTATCGCGTAGGGTGCGTAAGCACCTGGTTAGGTGAAACTTCAGGCATTAGATTTTTAAGTTAATGTCTATATTTTTAGAAATATAGATAATAAAAATAACCTGAAGAGACCTAGGTTTGCACTTTACTACCCATATACATCTACCTTTGGTAAATAAATTTGATTTTCTTTGCCTGAATAGTCATCTGAAAATTTTAATGCATGATTGTTTAAAAGCTTACAAAAAAAATTCGATCTATTTTCAGCAAGAGGCCTATGCAGAGGCCTAACTGTTCTTTCCACATAACATTTCCTCTGTCTACATAATTTACAGATGAAGATGTGCATCAAATTGTAGCTAGAACATGTCCCTGGTGCACGTCATATCTTTAGCCCATGGATAGTGTAGGAATGATCTCTACCAATCATGCAGCAACATATGCAGTAACCATGATTACACTATTTTCTGCATGTTTTCGGGGGTGAGAAGGTGATGTCTAAGAGAAGAGCTAGTGCATTTAACATAACTGAAAAACTTTTTTCCTGGAGGATTGTCACTTGCATTGGTTGACACAGATGTAGCAGATGACAGACTTGGCGAGGTTTCCAAATTCCATTACTGATTCAAACTTATCAACTGCTTCAATTAATGCTATGTTACTACCAAAGGTAAAAACCACCCTAAATAGTCTTATAATCAGAAGAAGCAGGTAGTAAGATTGAACTGTTTGAAGTATTCTTACTGGCCGGAAGCCTACGCTTAAAAGTTTTAACTTTAGATGATATGTTCTCCACCATCTTCTTGGGGTAGTTGGAATTATAGAAATAAAACATATTCTTTAAGTTCATCTATGCCGTTGAGCATAAACATTTGGAATTTGGGAATAGGATGCAATGGTCCAGGCGGCGATGCTATGACTATTGAAATAGTGCCAGTAATGGCAACTTCAAAACAAAGCCTTGTGATTCTGGTTCAGATAGTTATTTTAACTCATTAATTTTGATAACTTTCGAAAAGGGTCATGAATGTGATGAAACGGTTTGTGACCCCACCCTAAAAATACTTCTCTGTATTAATTATAGCTGAAATTTAATGTGATACATCTCAGTTAGCCTCCAAATGGCTGTTACAACACATCAATCTTTGCGACAAGCTGATCCAAACCATAAGATATGTATATTTGGTCCCCAGTATTGTATGCCTGGGCCATTTCAAATAATGCTCAGAGAAAAGTTTTTCAAGCTCCGGGAAGATTGCTTCAAGATAACTGACTCCAACGGACAACTATTTTTCCAGGTGGGTTAATCCATCCATTCATTATCCTAGCTTATTTAAATGTCGTTTTGACTTACATGCCATAAAAAAGGCTAGACAGTAGAATACAGAATGGTAATTTTTGGGAGGTGAACTTCTATATTGGTCACCAAGTCTGGTTTTAAGGCATCAAGCAATGTAAAGAAACTGTTTTTACTAATTAACATTTGCTGACTGTTAATGAAACAGTTTTATGAAGATGAATAGTTTTATGGAGAAAAGAACAATTTTGCTTACTATTTCAACACTACAAATTAAAAACATTTATTGAGTTTGATTACTTAGAAGGTATGAAAAACGGGCAGATGGGGTCCTACATGGGGACCAAAGCCAGTCCTAAGGCTAAAGAGAACAATGACCATGTTCAAGTCAAGACTCCAGCAAAGACATCGGTATTTTCTAAAGACCTTGTATGTTCTAAAGCTCTTTTTTTCTAAAGACCTTGTTACTCACTTTATTGAGAAGAATAAAATCGATGTTAAATTAACGAATCCCTGTAGAAAGACCTGCGTTTCAATAACACTGTGCCCAGGTTTCAGGCTGTAAAGTTCCTGCTTCTGTGGATATTACAGAAAAAATTTAATGTTCTATTTGTCATCAACTGTTCCATGCCACTTGTAAGGATAAAAAACTGAAGTCATGCCAAATGCTATATGTACCAAGGGCTTTCTCAATAGCTTCAGACCTGTTTCTACAAAACAGTTGTCCTGCACAAGTAGGGTGCTGTTGCCAATGGCCACAGAAGTCAATGAAGACAAAACTTTCATTCATGTGTACTTAGCTGAAAAGTGACTAAAAGACAATCAGGGTAAACCAATTGCAGTTAACGAGCTTTGGAGAAAGAGTATCACTAGAAGGATAAGTCTGGGATAGGCTGCTTTTAGCAAGTACAAGAAAGCTTGTAATCATATGATCCCTCTGAACAAGCGGCTACTGTTGTAGGTTGGTTGTTTCCGTCCTTATGCACGATTCTAGTTCCTGGGCTGCCCCTAAATCAGTATTGGAAAAGTTAGACATTGCTCATAGACGCCATCTACGATTAATTTTGGATTACAAGTATCCCCACCACATCTCCAACAAAAACTTGTATAAAAGCTGCAATGCGAAGCCAATGTCAGTACCAGATGGTCCAGCCTATTCGTTGCTTATCTTCGCTGTCAACACCTTACAGTTGCAAGGGCAACGTGGATGACTGCAGTCAAACCTTTTCTCACTGATATTGCAAGACCTCAGTGTTCGAAAATTTTCGTTCAATAATTTAAAATATTTAACGTTAATTGCTCAGGATAGAGCTCATTGGAGAAGTTTGCTAAATGTGTGACTTTTGTTTTGAGAAAAATTAGGGGACAGAGAAGTTTTTTTAACTATCCCTCTCTTAGAGCTTTAATTCATATATAATAGTTTTAAATTTTCAAGTCTCTGTTACAACTATTTACTTACATTTACGTGATACCTTTGTGAGCATTGCTTTTGATGGTTGTGGTTAGATCTTGAGGATTTTGAACCCGTTTTGGATTTAAAGCGATAAATTGAAAGTTTAATTATTATTATAGTGGATCTCGAATAGAGATCTCGATGAATAGGGAAGCCCCTATTATCATGATTAGACAAATAAACATCAAATTTTACACAGCAATACACAAAGGGGTAATATATGATTTAATGAGGCTTCTTAGCTGTGAAGGATATGACAAATCATTTTTTTTCTGTAAGTAGTACACCCTGGTAAGACCTTAATCATAAAACGAGACTTATAATGATATGTTTATATAAATAGGCAACAATATCAATAGACCTAAAAGTGAACAATTATAAAAATGGCTTATATCTAATATTAACTAACATAAAAACTGTTAAAATATCTGAACAAAAAACTATGAAAATTGTAAGGAACTGACATTAGTCACATGATGCTATGTACTAATTAATTTCATCATGGCAAAAATTGTAAAAATAAGCCCTTGAAACTGGGCATGTAAGGTAAGACTATTTACAATAATATATTAATATACATGTCTGATTTAGCAACCCTAGAAGGGAAAGTCAACACTCATAACTGATGACTGATGTAGTCTCGATAAGTTGCTTATGATGATTTTGTATTTTGTTACACCTGTACCCAGGCTTTTACAGTTATACTGAAGGGGCTCCTGGAAGATTCTAGATCTTTTAACGGAGACCCTCCTCATTTAACCCTCAATCACGGTTTTCCGGTCATTCGGCTGAGTCGACCAAAGAATATTGCATAGGCGAATGCCCTTAGCGCACTCCTCTAGGATAGCATTGATACATTGAGCTATATGCAATAATAACCTTTATACCATCCTCGAGTTTTCTTGAGTCACAGATACAAACTTTGCAGTGTTTATAATTTGTATCTGAGGACCGAGATGGCATGCTTACTCAAAAGCCCTTTTATGGCCAGCCTGAATAATGGAATATCATACTTGTACATACTAAAACTATTTGAAAATATGCACAAAGTTTTGACTCGTCATAAAATTAAATTCCCAGGTCAAAAATCCTTGGAAAACGTTACGGGAAAAACACATAATGCTTGATGCATATGGGAACGAAATTTGCAAAATGAAAAAAAAGATAATGGCATTGCGATACACCTGGCACATGAATGCAGGGGAGAACATGGAGGAACGTCGCGTTACCATGGCATTCAGACACTTTGCTTTACATACCAAGTGCTATGTCTATGTGTATGAGCCCCCATACCCACACGAGGATGACGACACTGACTATAGGTAAATGCTCCTAATTTATGGCACAGATAAGCACAGAATTTTCCCAATGTTTTACATACATAGTCGTGAAGTTTTCCCCAAAGTCTTTTAATGGCGTTTTATACCCTGTAGTAAACTGGTTGAATTTTCAGTCACCTGAAGCCTGTTATAATGATGAAAGCCTCTGTAATGGGATTCGATATCAAGATCTATGATGCCGAAAATCAGGATCAAATCTATGCCCGGATGAGCAAAGACGTTGCCAGGGAGCTACTTATATCACAAGATAATTACTGTCTCTCAATCGAACCGGACGTTGATGTAGCCTTCATGACTGCTTTAGCCCTCATGTGGGATTATGCCACTACTGATATGAAGCAGGATGGTGCTGGATAATAGAATAAGAAAATAATGGACAAATCCACATTATATCATTGCCGAGCTCGAGGTTGTTATGTCAAATAATGATGCTCATTTTTCTTAGTAGTTGTTGCAGTAGATGACAAATGGCTATCTTTAAGCCTTGATAGAGCCCCTGAACTGTTTTCAGGTACCGGGATCATAGTATATGCTTCATCAAAAGACTAGGTAATCTTGTCCAAAAAAGTCTGTCTACAAAATTTGTGCATATTAATATTTATGGGTAATAAACCCAAGGGTCTGACATGTCAGCTTTCTGGCTGAGTGCAGCGAAAATACATGTTTGCCAAGCCAATAATCACTTTTGGTTTTTCTCGTGGTGGCAAATGGGTTTGTCAGAGTTACAAAACTTCCTTAGATTCACAGGTTGCGTAAATTCAATAGATATAAAGTCAAAATTGTTATTTATGTTTTGTGCAGTTGATTATGGGATGAGTTGTTTTGAAATTTGACCTAAGCTAAGTGATTCATTGAGATCTTCAATATGTCAACATAAAAAGTGTAATGGCTGAATCATTGTTTACTTTATGAACTTTGAAGTGGAATAAAGTAAATTGAATTTGATGGAAAAATTCTTATTTCTAATGCATAAATGAAACATTTTAAGTTTTGCCATGGTTTGCATGCTTTGTGCAGTTTAACAAGTTTTTTGTATTGAATATTTACCAAATAGCTGAGCCATTTAAAGGATTTCATATTTTGTAATTGGAATTGAATTTTTCAGAAACTTATAATAGATGATGCGATGATATAATGTGGTATAATATACAACATAGTACATACTACAAAGCACCATAGATTTAAGCAGAATAGCATGAGCAAGATTTATTCCATTTTAGACCCTTAATAAATCGCTGTTAGTTAAAGCTTCCTGGCCCCGTTTTATTATTATATTGGGATGCCCATTCGGGACCTATTCACAACAACAGTGCTTATATATTTCTAGCATAAACTCTTGACATTTTATTTTTTGACTAATGGGGAAAATACTAAAATATAATAACCTGAGGAGTATTTTTGGAATTTATTCATTTAGATTATTCATTTTTGGAATTCCCTAATCTAATTGGATATAATGATCCTGATAGCAAATAAGGTTATATTGTGTAGAAAATCTTGGAGAAGGAGGATTTTTTTTATGACTGTATTGAAAGGCAAAAAACAACAATAAATTGCGTCCTCTTAGTTAGGTATATCTAGTCAAATATAACTGTAATTGCTACTAAAAGTGATTCAATGAGATGTAGCCGAGTGACTTTGTAGTGATTCTTTGTATTTTGTAGAAATCTTTTAATGCATGATTACCCTTCGAACAATGCGTTTAATTTTGTACCACGGTCCTTTTTAATCTCAGGGTACCATCAATGATTATGTTTTTGCATTGCCACAATAAGAAAATTATACGTTAGAGCATCAATCTTCTAAAATCAAATTCAGGTAAAAAATCCCTGGGGAACACTTCGTGAGAAGCACATATTGCTTGATGCATATGGAAACGAGATCTGCAAGATCAAGAAGAAGCTGTGGGCTTGGCGTTACACCTGGCACATGAACGCAGGGCAGAATTTAGAAGAACGCCGTGTAACCATGGCATTCCGACACTTTGCTCTACATACCAAGTGCTATGTCTATGTGTATGAGCCCCCATACCCACACGAGGATGATGATACAAATTACGAGTAAGTTATTTAAGACTATTGCTATCTAGGTTGTTTAGTCGATGTCATTGGCAGTAAAAATATTTGACAAGTATACGTATGGTATGCCCATTATTTTCAGGTTTTCTGAACCGTTCCATATCAATCGACAGTAATCTAGAAACCCATCATTTTCAACTTTTCAGCCACTTGAAGCCCGTCATTATGATGAAATCCTCTGTCATGGGATTCGACATCAAGATCTATGACGGGGAAAACCAGGACCAGCTCTATGCAAGGATGAGCAAGGACGTTGCTAGGGAGTTGCTGGTCGGTACAGATGGTTACTGTCTCTCCATCGAACCGGATGTTGATGTTGCCTTCATGACTTCCCTCGCCCTTATGTGGGATTACGCTACAACTGACATGAAGAACAACTAAGGATGAGGCTGTACAGAAACTAGCAAAAGTTTCAAATTTATTCAACAGAAGACTCATTAGATAAAGTTAATTTTTCAGTTTTGTGTTTTTATCGTCTCATTTTATTAGATGCTGTGAATTAGATCTTTACAAACGACTGTCATGAACCATACTTAATCAATATTTTGTAATATACTAGATTTTAAAATCAAAATACGTTAAACATATACGTACATAGATACGTATATATATATATACGTATGTATATAATTTAACGTTTATTTTAACTTATCTGCTGAAACTTATATTTCAGACTATTTTTCGTGTAGTCTTGCTGGATTAGGTTGGTTTGAAATCAACTTTCTAATCCAAATTTTATGGATTAGTTCTGCGGATCTTTGAAGAGAATAAAACTTTACAAAACAAAGAAAATCAAGTTTGCTTAGAATTTTGCCTATTCAAATATGCGCTTTAAGTCTATGATACACTTAATTTGTTTACAATTTTGCTTCTGTAAATCAAACATAGAATTAATCTAAAATTGAACCGATGCGTCTTATTCATTGCGTTTACCCTCTTTGTTTTTAGCCACATTGGCCGTAAACGCCTCCTTAAACATACCAACACAGAGCATTGTTATTTGTGACTGGTGGGATAACCTCAAGCAGTAAAACTAACCGCACGTAAAATGTCATAAGATGTAATAGATAACAAAGTTGACTATCTTTACACCGCCCTAAAGCTAAACAAAGAGCTACATAACTTAACTCCTGAGCTACATTACTCAACTCATAGATTGAGTTAGTCTTAAGACAATTCTCTTTTCGCGTGCTTGTTACACATTACATGGATTTCATGAGAATAACATTACAATACTATTATCTTTACACTCATTGAGACACAATTATACACATTGTTACACTGTAAGTCGCAAACATCCCACCTATACATTGTATAGGTACAAACAGTGTACTATAGGCTGGTACATCGTGTAATGCTGTAAAGTATTAGCAGTAGACTGTCCACGTGTAACAGACGTCTAGTTTCTTTATTATACAGAACATCATGACAAGGCTAGCCGGTGTTATGTATTTTCACATGAGAGTGCGCGTGTTTTTCTTTCTGTGTGTTTGTGTGTTAGTGTGTTTGTGTGTCTGTGTGTTTGTATGTCTGTGTGTTTGTGTGTCTGTGTGTTTGTGTGTCTGTGTTTTTGTGTGTCTGTGTATTTGTGTGTCTGTGTGTTTGCGCCTGGGTATTTGTGTCAATGCGTGTGTCTCAGTGTGTTTGTATCAGTTTGTTTGTGTGTTTGTGTGTTTGTGCCTTTATGTTTGTATGTTTGTGTGTTTATTTCTGTGTGGCTGTGTCTGTGTGGTTGTATCAGTATGTTTATCCTATGTGTTTCTGTCAGTGTGTGTGTGTGTGTCAGTGTGTGTGTGCGTGTGTGCCTGTGTGTCTGTGTGTTTGTGTGTGATCGTGCTTGTGACAATCTACACTATACTACCTACATTAAATGACGTGCATTACATCCTGCTGTACATCGTTGTTGTTGTTTTTTGAAGAGATGATCTGAAAAATGCCGGAAGTGCTTGCTGTTGTAATTGTAAGAGTGGCCTGGTTGGTAAACAGTACTAAACACGTGTTAAATGGGTTTGTTGGTAGGTCCTAGTGTAGGTACCTAGTTTTGCCAAATATGAATGTTTACATTCTGAAAGTTTTTGAAATATCCTCGGTGTTGTGCGTAATTCTAAAAAGTTATTCGTAGAAAATGTTGATCTTTAATTTTAAGAAACATTTAAAAATGTTTACATCTATATTTTACCTATAGTTTCATGCATGTTAAGAGCAAGTTTTCGTAAGTACAACAAAAAGGGACTGTTGTACTTATTATAATTGTTTTGTGTGTGACCTGTAATCGCTGTAATTGCTGTCCATTTCAAGCACTCCCACTTACTATGTTATAAAGTGTCCCGCAGTTACATTACTGCGGGTAAATTGATAGTTCCTGTTTCTGGTTTCACAAATGTAGAGAATTGCAATGCTTACACAAACTGAGCTTTGTTTACAAAATAAACACAAAGATCTCTACCGGTTCCTGTCGTCCTGCCACAGAACAACGTGCCCCACAACATTTTTCCAACAGATTTTGCCCCAGCGACCCTAACAATAACCGTCACGATGTTCTGGGGCAGGACGTCGGCCAACTTTCTACCTTGTGTCAAGTCTAAGGTATGTTCTGATTCTCCATCTTGTCGCTTTGAATAATAAAACTGAGGCAGGGCTAATGACTTCACTCGATCTAAATATAGCCCGTACGTGTTTCTATCTAAACTGTATTTCATGAGCTGGTTCATTACTGGTTGTTGGAGAATTGTTGGCCTAATTGTAAGCGTTTTCCTGGTCTCATTAGATAGAAGTAATTTACACGCAGCAAAAAAGTTATCACTTATATCTTTCATGTGTATGCTATAATGTATAGCCTGGCAGCATTCCAAGTGACGTTTAACTCTGTTAATGAGTATTGAGTAACATGTGTAGTGTTCAGCTTATAAGCGGTTTGTTATACAGTGCACTATTAGACAAGTAGTGAATAGATAATGTTAGGAATTATAGTGGAGAAATCGGATCATGGCTCCACGTTACTCAAAAAGAAATCATTGTAAAGTCGATTGGATCTCAAATTACTGAGCAGTATACAAATAATGTTCTTTTCCCATGGGATTCGGGATATTTCGTCGCTGTTTGGCATCCAATTCCGAAAGAAATAGACTGTATTATGTGGTTCCCTTAGTTCTTGACTAGAGTTAGAGCTTTGTCGAGAAATTTGACGTCTCAGATAATTTCTTTACTTAGAGACCATTAGATTTAGATTAACAGAGCTAATATTAGCATATGGCACTTTAATACAATCACAGATACATCGCGTGATGGAATAAAGCGATAAGATAAAATTAGCATGAGATTTTCCCACAACATCTGTCTTGATGGTCTCACACACAACATTCTGTTTTTTGTGCCACGAGGAAAACATGGCTTACATCATTCAACATCTACAACCTCCTAGATACAACACTGTATATTCAAGTGTATAGACTGTCAATAACATTTATGGATTTTCTATTTAGTCTTAAAGCAAAATTATGGAAAATGGATAAAATGGGTTTGATCCTAAAATTTTCGATAGCATTGTTAAGTTGTCTTGAAGTCAGTTAGTTGATAGCCTAGACACTCTATTGGTGATCTATAAGTTGATTGTCCTTGGCTTGCACATATCATAATTAGCTAAGGTGACGAGAAATACGGCACATTATACGGCACAAATTTATAACAACATTATAACAACATTACTGAGAAATAGGTAGGTATTTTCGTAACCACTGCAATTCCAATTTTATTAGCTGCGTAATGTGCTGAACACCATTTTTAGCTCTTTTACTTTTTCTAGAAATAGTTGTAATAGAATTAGTTATGATATTCTTAACGGAATACTATTTTGGTAATTACTATTTCGACATGAATTACCGAAAAACATTTAGTGGTTGAAGTGGATAACCGAAAATATTAGGGGGTATTGTGCAATCATGGAGTGATTGGGTTTAAGTTGCACTATTGTATTGTATACACCTAGGTCTAATAATCACGTTCTGTTGTTGCTCCCCTTCATACAATACAGTAATACACAATGTTTAGATAGTGCCACCTGATCACACTGCGAATACTAGAGCCGCTCCACATTCTTGTCTTTAGTCACATTGTCTGACAATCTTACCGTTAATTCCAGCTAGACACAAATAAACTGGCTCATTCCTCGACCAGGATCTCTCATTCCTCGATAGTATTTTCGAAATAAAATAGCAACACAGTGTAATCATAAAAGAACTGATAGAAGTTTCTGTTATGCTGCAACCTCCGGTATGGAATAATTTGCCTTATAATATGAGAACATGCACTGATATTTCCATTTTTAAGAAACAGCTAAAAACATTCCTATTTGAGCGAGCATTTGAAAAAATGTACAAAACTTTTCATGTCAATTAGTTAATCGGCACTTTGCCTAATTTGGGTACTAACTTAAGTATCAAATCCTTTTTGAGCTTTAAGGCGATTAATTAAATTTTTACATTTATTTATTTATTATTTATAGTCTGTACAGGATCTGTAAGTGTAAAATTTAAGAAGACATGAAGAAGCGATTTTTAGCTACATCTCAAAACCAGAAGAACAGTTGATGGGGAGTGTAATGAAACACCTGCTGCAGAAGCTGTAGTGTGATTCACTCTCAGTTTAGTCATTAGTTATCGCCACACACGTGGCTCACTGAGATTCCGCTTAGCAACCAAGTTGAGTATAATTGAGTATTTGAACTGAAATGGCTTGTTGTCATGGCAATGAATGTAAAGCAGAACTTCCCTTGGTCTCACATCATTTATCGTAAAACTTGACCTAATACAAAATTGACCAGGTTAGGATAAGATAAACTAAATTAAGAGAGCTTCAGCCTTCAATACAACAAGTTCAGTTAAAAGTGCTTTAATAGCATGTCTCAGTCTCATAACCATCGCGGCAGCAATACTCACGACTTTGGTTGTCATGGTTACAGAAATCAAAACACAATTCCATCCAGTGTATATATTCCTGAATGCGAAAAAGACAGCGCAGTCAAGTCTTAATAGTGGGCATGAGGTCCGTGTAATACAGAGTCTCTCTGTCTGGACGTGCCAGAAAGGATATCATGTTACAGTGCCACTCTTAGTGCTGTTCTGTATCCTGGCCATCTGTGTGTGTTGTGTCATTTGTCTTGTAGTTTTGAAGTGTCTGTAATGATCTTAGTGTCTGGTAATGATCTTAGTGTTCAGTTATACCCGCGCATTAGATCATTATATAGAACATCCTAAATCATAGATGGACAGTTAGTATGTTACCGTAGCAGAGTATCAAGTATGCTCTCAAACTTCTACCTTTTTGCTATGCTTATACATCGTTGTCGACATGTCGAGATTCAAAAATAAACATATATTCGATAGCTTTTTAGTTTCTTCTTTTTAGTTTTTTTGAGGTAGGTATGATTTTCTAGGTGTTGTCAAATGCTTAAAGTTCAATAACATGATTTATATTATTTGTAAAATAAAAAGTAAATGAGAACATTACCTTGTCATGGCAAACATGTGGGTTTACGTAGGACCACAGAAAACCAATACAAAATCTGACCGATGTATACTCTAAA
>JH152724.1:156397-172927 GCA_000226015.1 Mnemiopsis leidyi | reverse complement strand
CATAGAAATGTGGAAAATGTGCAAGCAATTACCATAATTTATGTTTTACAAAAACTGACGAAATTTACATCTTCAAATTGAGTCACTAAGGACCAAAATTTAGCAGAAAATTCAAATTTTAAGTCGTCAGGTCCATATCTTGTCTGGTTTGTCTGTAATCACGCAAAAACATCAAAAATTGAGCTGAAATGGTGACTGGGCAAGAAATTTTAAACAGTGATTCCGACCCTCAAGAAGATCGGATTTAGTTGTCCTTCATACCTCAGACAGGAAAAGGTTATAGCATTTTTCAGTAAAAATATGAAATGCGAGTGAAATAAACTCTGTACTCCAGACCCAAAAAACTACCAAAAATAGGCCAAAAACAGTGTTTTCTGGGTCAACCTACTTTAAGATGCCATAAAAAGACTCGTGATCAGGGAATATCGATGCCGGTTACAGGAAATTTTATTCATAGTCTTAACAACTGCTGACAAAAATTTGAAGTGGATTGCGCGTAAAATAGCTCCTTGAGAGGCATTTAAAGTTAAAATTTGACGAATTTTCCAAAAAACGGCTGTATCTCGGCAACAATTTGAGCATTATAGATGCCCTTTGGAGGGAGTATAGTCAAGGGTTTGAGCTATCACCTGTAAAATTTTCATGCTCCTACGCCATTTATAACTTAAGTTATAAAGAATCCCATGAAAATTTTGCTCATTTTTTGCTAACTTCAAGTGGGTTTTTCGTCCAATGCGTGTTCTTAAAAATCGGGTTTAGGCATCCAAAACCGATTTATTTTAGGTAATTTTAAAAGTTATTATGTTTCCAAGTGGGGCACGAAATGTCGACCTTTTTCAACCCCCCCTTAAGTATGGAATATTTTGCCTTATAATATGAGAACATGCACTGATATTTCCATTTCTAAGAAACAGCTAAAAACATTCCTAATTGAGCGAGCATTTGAAAAAATGTACATAACTTTTCATGTCAATTAGTTAATCGGCATTTTGCCTATGAATCGCCTAGTTTGGATTTAATTTGGGTACTAACTTAAGTTTCAAATCCTTTTTGAGCTTTAAGGCGATTAATTAAATTTTTACATTTATTTATTTATTATTTATAGTCTGTACAGGATCTGTAAGTGTAAAATTTAAGTAGACATGAAGAAGCTATTTTTAGCTACATCTCAAAACCAGAAGAACAGTTGATGGGGAGTGTAATGAAACACCTGCTGCAGAAGCTGTAGTGTGTTTCACTCTCAGTTTAGTCATTAATTATCGCCACACACGTGGCTCACTGAGATTCCGCTTAGCAACCAAGTTGAGTATAATTGAGTATTTGGACTGAAATGGCTTGTTGTCATGGCAATGAATGTAAAGCAGAACTTCCCTTGGTCTCACATCATTTATCGTTAAACTTGACCTAATACAAAATTGGCCAGGTTAGGATAAGATAAACTAAATTAAGTGAGCTTCAATACAATAAGTTTAGTTAGAAGTGCTTTAAAAGAGTAAAAGCATGTCTCAGTCTCATAACCAGTAACTACTGCGGCAGCAATACTCACGACTTTGGTTGTCATGGTTACGAAATCAAAACACAATTCCATCCAGTGTATAAATTCCTGAATGCGAAGAAGACAGCGCAGTCATGTCTTAATAGTGGGCATGAGGTCCGTGTAATACAGAGTCTCTCTGTCTGAGATGTGCCAGAAAGGATATCAAGTTACAGTTCCAATCTCAGTGCTGTTCTGTATCCTGGCCATCTGTGTGTGTTGTGTCATTCGTCTTGTAGTTTTGAAGTGTCTACAATGATCTTAGTGTTCAGTTAAACCCGCGCATGAGATCATTATATAGAACATCCTAAATCATAGATGGACCGTGAGTATGTTACCGTAGCAGAGTATCAAGTATGCTCTCAAATTCTCTACCTTTTTGCTCTGTTTATACATCGTTGTCGACATGTCGGGATTTAAAAAGAAACATTTATATGATAGCTTTCTAGTTTTCTTCTTTTTGGTTATTTTGATGTAGGAATGATTTTCTAGGTGTTGTTAAACTGTTAAAGTTCAATAACACGAAATATTATTTGTAAAATAAAAAGTAAATGAGAACATTACCTTGTCATGACAAACATGTAGGTTTACGTAGGACTACAGAAAACCAATACAAAATCTGACCGAGGTTTACTCTAAACAGATGTTAGAATGGTAGCACTAAACAAATCTAACCAAAGTATACTCTAAATAGGTATTAGAATGGTAGCACTAAACAAATCTAACCAAAGTATACTCTAAATAGGTATTAGAATGGTAGCACTAAACAAATCTAACCAAAGTATACTCTAAACAGGTGTTAGAATGGTAGCACTATACAAAATCTAACCAAAGTATACTCTAAACAGGTGTTAGAATGGTAGCACTATACAAAATCTAACCAAAGTATACTCTAAACAGGTATTAGAATGGTAGCTCTGAACATATTCTACGTCACGCTGATAGTTGACTTTGGCTTGCAGCTTGTCTTTGGCGTCCTCTCCATCATCCTCAAAACGGAGAAGTTTTACGACTTTATCGGAGCACTGACCCACATTTCATGTGCGTTCCTGGGCGCGTTCTACAACTGGAACACCTCCCAGCACTTCTCATTCGAAGCCAAACTAATCCAAGCTATCTGCATCTCCCTTTGGGCTGCAAAACTCGGAACGTTCCTCTTTTACCGTGTCATCAAAGCGGGGAGCGACTCCCGGTTCGACGACGCCAAGAAAAACCCGGTAGTCCTGTTGTTTTACTGGTTCCTCCAGGGTGTCTGGGTGTACCTCAACATTCTCCCCTCTCTCTTCCTCTTTCACACCACCACCACGGACAACAAACTCCTATACGTATCCATCATAGGCTGGGTGGTCTTCCTCGTTGGTCTGGTGTTTGAGACCGTGTCGGACTTTCAGAAAACCGTCTTCAGGAACAACCCTGCAAACAAGGGCCGGTTCATCACCACCGGACTGTGGAGTATTTCTCGTCATCCCAACTACTTCGGGGAGATCCTGCTCTGGTACGGGATCTTCATTGCTGCTGCCCCCTACTTCGACACCAACTGGGCCTTCTTCACCATCCTCTGTCCTACTCTTACTGCCCTACAGATCTGCTTCTTGTCTGGGATTCCCTTGTTGGAGAACGGAGGGATAAAGAGATGGGGCAACGACCCGGAGTATGCGAAGTATGTTAGCAGTGTGTCCGTGTTGGTTCCTTTCTTTATGTGTTGCGAGTGTTACAAAGTACCGCTCAAGGGCGCGGAGGAGAACCAGGCTACTGGGTATAACTCTACTGATCAGCTTGAAGATGCGGAGGTTCAACCAGACAGTCCCAACGTTTAAATAAGTGTGATGTCTCTTATCTACGTGAACGTATTGTTTTCATCAGTGTACTGAAGTCTAGAATAGGTGTTTCTCATTCAGGCGTGCAACTAGGGTTTGGTTATGGGATTGATTCTGAATTGAGAAGTTGTTTTTTATGTTTAGGTTTTAGTATTGATCATCAATCAAACCACTGATCAGTAACTTATATAAAATATGTCATTAACTATTAAGCTGTCATTGATATGTTGGATATGTTGGAACTTATGAAAACTATTGATAAACGTTATATGATTCAACGATATAAACGATACTGCCTAGCACTATTTATATCAATAAATTAAATGAGAATTCGAGGATGTTTGGTCCCAGAACACCATTTTTACGACTCATATTTAGTTTAGTTTGTAAATTGTTCGTTAACTGAGTGATGTTTGTCCGTTGTTGTTTTGTGAGTGGTAATTGGAACTTTACGTTCCTCAGAAGAAATAAACTTAGAAATAAGATATGATTTATATTAATAAATGTATTCGATCGCAAGGGTCTTGAAACTGTACAGTTACTGTTTAATCAGTAATACCGAATGCTAATTGGTTGATTAATACCAATTAAAGAGTTAAAGTGTGGAGTGATTTGATTTTATCTTTCTTTATGCATGTGTAATGTGTATTGTATGTATCTGTTTAATGGGTTACCTATCATAGTTCAAACTGAACAATGTAACCCATATATCACATCATCATGTTTTGAAGTTCAAGTGCTTTTATGTCAACATCAAATATCTTCTTTTTTTATCACATTTTCAGTAGCCCAATACTAAAATTGCATTATGTGTTTGTTGTTGAGGTTGTTGATAGAGTCTTATTATGTATTTGAACATTATCTTTACATCTGGATTGATCACGTTAGTAAAATATGAGTATGATTTGTTTTGACCACCACAAAATGAATTTCCAAGCAGAAAAACAGATTGCTAAGTTTCGGAGCAGTTTTCAATGATCCATTTTAATTCAAATAGCCAACTCCATAACAATTTTCACTAAGTCCTGAGCCTCAACCCAGGTCTGAATGAATAGCCTGATGATCTAATTCTCAACAACACATACCTCTACATTCTTACATTCCTCTGCTTCCGCAAGACACCACATCGCACATACCTGTATTACACTGATAACGGAGCTATCCTTGAAGGCTTAGCTGGCTACATTGGTCGTGCTGCTTTATCAAGGACCTAACTTAACTGGTAAGTTTTCTTCAAAAATTGTCTGGGTTAGGTTATTGATTCAACTTTGTCCGGGATTTCAAATTGTCTTGAAGAAAAACATTTAGAATTTATATTTAAGTTTTGTTAGCATGTCCATTTTGAAATTAATCACTCTTATGTGCAATATACGTTTTAAAATGTGAATTACTTATGTTTAGGACGCTTTACCAGCGCAGTTTATCTACATCGGGCAAAACTTTATCATTCAGGCCATCGGCTCGTACAGCCCTGAAGTTAAGTGCATACGAACAAAAAATCGGCTGTTTTGCTGTAATTTGACTAATCGCAAATTTGGCGCAATTTTTGAGGTTTTGTCGCCTTGGCCTATATAACTATTAAGTGAATCGAGGAAAATCTAGAATAAACAATTAAGAATAATGATGCCGTTAGTCCACATGTTTTCTACTACAATCTAGCCGTCAATGCCAAGAATAAATAAAAACATTCTGCAACAGGCACATGGTCACGTCCAAGTAAACAGCTCATCCGCAACGCGCGGTTGATAATTTTGCAGACATATAAGCGCGAGAATCCTGCACGTTCGTTCGTTCGTATTTGAATACTATATTCTGAACGAACTACGTACGTACTCTAATTGCTTGGTACGTAATCTAATTGCTTATTAAATTTTAAGACTTTGAAGATACAGCAGCTAGAGAACACTTCCGAAAGAAGTAAAGAACCCTCTGCGAATTTTAGCGTCTATTCTGTTAAAGTTCATGCTCGTTAAGACTATAGGTACTAGGTAGAAGACGCTCATTAAAGGCACCCAGAACGACAAGGAGCTCTGACGCAAGTTGTTTGCATTACAGGTCTCACACTAATAGATTGCCCACTCGATTTAAAAGCCAGTGCGGCATGCAGAATGTTGATACGCTTCTCCCTGCTCTCACTCATGTGTTGGTACCCGGTCTGTTGGCCTAACTGGACGCTTGGCCTAAAGTGCATGATTAGGCGTTAGGCCAAGCGTCCAGTTAGGCCAAGCGACCTAGAATCCATGTGTTCAGCTGGATGGATCAGCTGGTCACGTGATCAATGATGTCACATGTGTAATTAAACGAAGATTTCAAGCCTTAATTATCTGTGCGTTTCTCTTCTGACCACCAACATCTGCTATTTGAAATGGTGGAGATCAAGTCCTTTTTATGTGAACCCTACCTAACAAATGCCGCATTAACACGCCGAAAAAGCTTAAATATGGGTCGTGGAACTACAGAATTATCGATTGATCGTTATGGTCGCCTTCAGCAAATTCCTCATTGGACAACGTGGTACACAATCTGCGAGGATTTCATTGAGTACAGCTCAGTTCTTAACTACATGTTCAAGGTAGCTCATTATTATATTATACCAGTAACTCAAAATGATATCGATCCGATCTTGATGTAAAAATACATCGATTGGGCGCAGTTGTCGTTTCTAATCAACAAGATTTTGTGATTGGGTTTGATACGTCACTCTATCATGGTACTCTGTCATAGAATTAGATATTGTCATTGTGTAACTGGGCGCAGCTCAGTTGTCCGGCAGCCTTCCAAATGATTACGATTGATGAAGAGAGGGTTTGGCCAATGATGATGTCATCACAAATTTTTAAGGATTTATAGGTTTTTCTGAAAATTTCTGATTTCTTCTCAAAATTTTTATCTGAATTTTACAAAATCAGAAGGAAATTTTTCAAGTAAAAATTATGATTCAGAAATCTGGTGAAATGCTGTATTTTCACTGACTTAGTGAACAATTTCAAAAATTACTACAAATTAAACCAAAAATCAAAGTTTTTTACATGAAGTAGGGAGGGGGTTCCGCCTGTGATGATGTCATTATTGTAAACTACCTACATTTAGGGGGGGTGGGGGGGGTTTGTCATGATGATGAATGATGACAGAGGGGGGAGGGGAAAATTACCGAAAATTTGCTGACGTCATATGTGAACGACCCCTTATGTATCCTCTACATAGCATACTTATATGAAACTTTAGGAAAACGCCTAATTAAATTTTTAGCTATGTTCAACAGAATCACGTTCGAAAAACCGCAGCTCTTCCATCAGCTCTGTTTTTGGAGTTGGTTCCAGTACCAGAACAAAGTTGATGTTCGAAAACACAGCTGCAGGAGCATCATTAGTCTCCATGGCAGTGTCCACTGTGGGCTCACTCTGACAATCTTTTTACTGAATTCTGAACTCGTTAACATTTCATTATTGACCACTGGCCAGGACGCTAAATTCTGAAGTTCATTTTCCGCTCTGATTACAGTTACAGTGAGTTAAAAACGGTCAGAGTTCTTTGAAAGAATTTCCCTCTAAGCAATCAGACGAAACAAACGGCTAGAGTTCGCTTGAAGTAATTATAACTTTCACGTCTTTAATTCCCACCATATGGTTGTATCGATCGCGATATACTGAATTTGTTTGTGCATTGTCGAAATATTAAATCGACGTATTCCTTAAAACTTTGCAGTGTGAAATAGTATATCACCGGATTTGCAAAGCAGTTGATGTAGTATACGTTAAAAGAAATCAATTTTTCTGAAGACAAATAATCCATTCCAGTCCCATTTATTGCGTCTTGAAGGGAAGAAAAAATTAACGACGGAATGTAGCTTACCAAGAATACGACTGAAACTAGGATTACGGAAAACACCCCCTGTCCCCTCAATCCCCGAGCTTTGTGAACTTTGAGAAGTAGACCAAAAGTAGATGTCAATACTACAAAAAGTAATAGCAAAGTACATGATGCCGAGAATGCCATAAGCGCAGAAAATTCTAAACGTTGGTTATAGAAAGCTATCCAAGTTCCAGAGTTAATGAGAGCGACTATCGTCCAGACAGCTGCTACAATCCTGTAACCGTCCCTACATCGCCAAGTCCTAGCTCTTAGAGGAAACAACAAGCTAAACAACTTACAACAGTTGAGAAATGGGAGGAGCAGTATGCCTGTTGTCATAAAAGTCCAAGCAGGAACAATGGTGATTTTAGATAGCCATGTCGTAACGTACGTGGCATAACAGCTCCCAGGATTTAATATGTACAGCCAAAATAGAGGTGGCAAGATAGTAAAAAGGGAGATTCCAATGTCTGATACCGCCAGATTTTCCAGCAGAACTATCGATACTCTGTCCAGCTTTACGGCTTTGCCGTGTTTTGAGGCAACAAGAACAAACGTGTTGCCGAGCAACGATAGAAGCACAGAGATGACGTTCCAGCCAACCAAGAAAATTCTTGAGACACTATCAAATTCAATGTCGGAGTTTGTAAAGTTTTCCATCGTCAGTTTTTTTAAAAAGGTTCTTCAATCCAATCACTGATGCAGTTATCTTCAGAGTTAAAAAGGGACAGAAAGATGTTGATCTATAGGTAAGGAGACCGTGGTGTCCCCAAAGTCGGTTGTTAATTTTTTTGCAAATGGGAGGCAGGCTGGAATAGTAAATGATCGCTGGCATGGTAATATTTATAAGTGATCAGAGAGAGCTCGTTTTCTGCACGTGTGTTATATAACAGTATGAATCGGTAAGTTTAACCATCTGCCCGACTTAGCGAGATTCGAGCGATAAATATGGCACGTGTTGGCAGAGTGACACAGGTAAACCTGCTACCCGTGGTCGTTTAGACTCTGCGCTACGTTAGGAATAATGTTATATCTTTCGGATGGAAGTGATCTGGAACCCTCCTTCTTTTATTACATGAAAATAAAATAGAACGATTGTACAGGCCCATGAAGTTGCATCAAAGACGCAACTATTGTCCACCAATCGATGGTCATATAAAGACTGGGGCATCAAAGGACCCTCAAATAGCTTATTTCGTTGGCTAGATTACGTTTTAGTGTAAGGACTACGGAGTATGACCTTTAAAATGATGACTGCGTAGTAAATCTTAAATTTGATCTTAAACGGCTGTTGAGCAATGAAACGCAAACATCAAAACGGCGTAGTAACGTAGGAATAAATTGATGAATTTCCATTCAATCCTATATCTATCAGTCCGCAGTCGAGTCAAGAAGAGATTAACAAAAACATTGTTGAACTCACTCTCAGTTTGATCTTTACTGTATCCAATTTAGTGCTTTCGGTAATCGGTAGACTATACAAACCTTATAGTAGGCTGTTTGGCGCGACCGAGGTTGATCTTAAGTGTAACAAAAGAAGAAATTAGAATTTTGGTTGAAGATAGAGCTGGTAAATATAGATAGAACTGGAAAAATTGAATAATGAGACAAGAAGTTAAGCTAGTTTATTGGTAAGCCTTGGTAGTATCTTTTCTTCGTCAGTGAATCTAGCAGGGCAGCATGTTTCTTTCATTGAATCTTGCAGTACGGCATGTTTCTCTCATCGAATCTTGCAGTACGGCATGTTTCTCTCATCGAATCTTGCAGCACGGCATGTTCCTCTCATTGAATCTTGCAGTACGGCATGTTCCTCTCATCGAATCTTGCAGTACGGCATGTTCCTCTCATTGAATCTTGCAGTACGGCATGTTCCTCTCATTGAATCTTGCAGCACGGCATGTTTCTCTTAGTAAATCCACCAGCACCTGAGCACCGCATGTATTTCTCAGTAAATCTAGCAGCACTGCATGTTTCTCTAAGTAAATCGAGCAGTAGCAGCACACCGTGTTTCTCTTAGTAAATGTTTCACCAAAGCGTGTTTCCCCGATACATTCGGCCTCACGGGGCGTTCCTCGCAATAAATCTGGCATCACGGGGCGTGTGAGATGAGGGAGCAGGAGTTGGAGAGAAAGTGGTGACTGGTGATATCTGCTCCACCTGTAGAGGTGTGATACAGCTGTATCACACCTGTAGGGAATCGTCTCCAGCCGGTATCTTCTCTCCTGTCTCCCGGTATCTTTCATCTTCACCAGCTCCCTGGACTGGTCTCCTATCAGCAGCCCTGACTCCCTTTATCTGAGGCTGGAATATCGGTTGGGATGTAACCGCTGGATACGCTGAAGGGGTTATAGTGACAGTTGAGAGGTCCTGAAACCGGGCGAAGTCGGCAGTAACAGGGCTGAAAGCTTATCGGATGTCAGGTGGATGCACCCGCGATGAGGTGTAAATGGAGACAAACTGAAAGAACGGAGTTTAAAATTTCTAAATTCGAAGCTGTAAAAGTTGACCAAATTTCGGTTTAACTGTGTGCCGCTGACAGGCCGCTCGTGCTAGCCCCTATGCCCTCTCTGGGCTGTCCCATGATGTGTGAAGCCCCATCTACCGGAGAAGAGTGTGACACGTGCGATTTGATGTGCACGTGCACTGAAATTTGTGCACGTGCACTGGACAATCTGAAGTTGGGTAGAAGTGTGAGGGGTGAAAACAGGTTTGGCGATGAGTGCTCGCTATTAGATTGTGATGGGTGATACAGTGTAGCACCGCCCCTCCTAGCTCGTAGGATATCTTCGTCACCTTTGTTTGACAACTTGGATATCATCTGACTCTGTCCATGACATGCTTTTCCGCAGAAAATTTTAAGGTATCTTGTTAAGGGACTATGCTGTAGGACGAAGGTACAAGGTATCTACGTCCTACAGCATAGCCCCTTAACAGCATACCTTGGTACATGTATCTGTGACCAGAAATATATGATAATCTTGCTGTCTATCACGTGACTTTCGACTAAAAAACTGACTAACCGACTAAGAGACCGATTGACTAACCGACTGACTGACTAAGAGACCGATTGACTGACCTGCTGACTGACTTACTGACTTAGTGACCGATTGGCTGACTGGGTGAATGACGTGCTTACTTGCTGACCGGCTGGCTAAGTATCTTACTTATTGGCTGACTCACTGACTGATATATTGACTTGATAGAACGTATTAAGGTAATAACTCAGTCAACAATTTCTCTTGTTTTTAAATTCCTAAACGGAGAATTAACAATGCATCGCCTGACTGAAATTCATTTTGTCCTAGGTTAAAGGATAAAGTATAATCTACTAAAGAAACAGTTGGTAAAGCCGAGCTGGCCTAGTTTAACGAATATTGAAATCAATCGGTACATGAGACAACAGAACAAGCAAAAGTTTACGTTTCTTCAAGAAAATGAGCTTGAATGTCAGTCATGAATTTCGAAGTTGGAGGTCTTATCTTATTTGATCTAGCAGAGAATAATACCAGAGCATTTTGGCTAGGAGGTGGTTTCTTGGTGATTTTGTCTTATAACATTTACATATACATGAATTAACATCAAGATTAATGGACTTTATTTCAGAAACTGAGACATGGTTATAATCTTCCTTGTCAGAGCCACACCATGACAACCTGGCAAGGTTGAATCCAGTCGTTGACGTCAGACAATAAATCCTTTATTGGAGCCGTTGTTATGACCCTATTTCTTGAACCGTAGCCGCATAATGGATTATCCTCAACTTGCTAGTCGGTTGAGTCTACTTGAAGCAATGCAATCAGGAATTTAATTTTCTTTTAATTAGAAATGTTAGACATTAGCGGATGTAATATTGACGTTATTTATTACTGAACCCCGGTTATCCAACCCTAGACTTCATCTGTTTTATATTCAGTCCCGGCCATATCGTATAACTGTAAACACATGGATACTTGTCTTTTGTTAAAAGTCAAAAAATAATAATATCGTTGGAAAACCAACTTTAAATTTACATGACACACAAATTACCAACAATCAGTAATTACAGAGGTTTAGTCGTATTCGAAATAGAAAAAAAACAAGAATCGAAAAGCTGTTATGACAGTGCTTTAAAGGTTAACAGTTTCTTGACATTACTCAAGTGAAGTTATCGAAATTTCAATTTCGAATATCATATTTTTAAATAGAATAAGATTCGGTGTTTTGTGAACGATATGTTGCACTAGTATCACTATCTAAAGGTTCACTCAGGTTATAAGAAATAGATCCGTTAGAAAACACCAAATCTCTTCTAATTCTATTACTATTCTTAAGAAACACCACGCAGCTGCTCATTCTCAGGGACAACATATAATAGTACAAACATATTTCAATTATCTATAGAATTGATTCTTGAAAAGGTTAAATTAGAAATAGAGCGAATTACGAATAATCAAAAGATAGTTAGAGAGTCGGTGAATTTTATTCTTTTTGTACAGGCTTATTTGGATTATATATTAATTTTAACCTTATGAAGTTTATTATGTCTTAATTAATCGTAGGAACGGAAGCGATGGTTAGGAATTAAAGTAATTACTTATCTGGTGGAGCAATAGATAAAGTTCTATTTCAGAAATTTGGGCAAAGATTAAACTATGAATATTTGCAGTAATTCCGAAAACATCTTTTGCTATCAAAAACATAAAAGAAAATAAATCAAAGCTATTATATCAACTGAAGCATAAAATATTCACAAATAGGGCGATTTAACTCACAATAATACGTACAAATTTTCAATGTCAAATCTTTTCTGTCTCATGCACAACTCAGAGTCTCGGTCTATGACTACGGGCACATCTTTATACTGTTAACTCAATTCGGTTGTTCAATCCAGGTGTCTCCGTGAGACATCGCTAATCATCGTGAAACATCGTTAAGCTAACTTCTACAAAACATCAATATCTCAGAGTCTCTAACTCTCTACACGTACAGGGGGGTCTCCATGACGACAACTGGCGTTTCCATGACAACAACTACATCACGTACATTCCCTTCACCATCGATCATCTAGATTCTGGACTGGTTCTATCTTGAGGAGTCCAGGAAGAGCTATTTGTTGGTAGATCCGATCATGGTAAGGTGAGGCTGGGTTACTGCTCCAAAACCGTTCAACGGGTTCAGAAATGCAGCCCTGAAAGAAGGGTTTGTTGGCTCGGTTTGGTATTCAAGATGGGTGGTTAAAATATTGAATTGTAAGATTTTTTCGATGTTAAGGATGAATGGTCGAAAGAACGGTTTCCTAGCTTTACACTGGTGGTTTGATGAGGTTGAATGGAGTTTTTGCGGGTCTGTCTTAATTGTGAGTTTAAGATGATTTATTTGAAGGTTAATTTTAATTTTGCAAACTAGATACTTGAGGTTTCAAGTTGCCTACTAGTTCAGGTCTGACCATGGCAATGTATTTTCGAGTTAAACACCATCAAAAGTTTTAATTTCGTACAGAACAATTGAATTGAAAGCCATTACAATTCTCCGTTTAACTTTAATATGCTTTACGTTTTGAATGCTTCTCCTAAAGAACGTCAGAAGCGGATGACAAAGAGAAGGCTGTTTTGTGGACCAGTTTTCTTTGCCCCAACAACTGAGTCTCGTTCACTTCTAAGATCTCCTGGTTCCTAGGCCGCCTGTCAACGCGCTAATTTGTTCTTTTTCTCTAACCTTCTCCAAGTTGATGACGTCACCGCAACAGAGATGCTGAGAGGAGGGAGAGGAGGTGCGAGGAGTGCAAGCAAACCTTCTCCCCCTCTCCCTGTGTTGCCCCGTCAAGTGAGACAGTCTCAGTGAGTCAGCTCGCTCCTCATTGGCCAGTCCTCTCTTATCTCATTTCTAACTTCTGTCAGTACTGCGATCTTGTAGGGCATCCACATTGCCACTGCAATCCTCGTTGTCATGGCAACCTACGTGTATCTCTTTCGACTGGACGGCAGCGCCAAGCGTGCTTCGATTAAGGTTAAACAACAACGTTAACCCGGTTTAAGCTGCATGGGGCCCTGTAGCCAATAAGGTGACTTCACAGCAATCAGGTGACCAATGGAGACGAAGGATCCTATCACGTGGGCTGGTGGGGGTTTAAACAAACACAGTCAGCATTTCAACACTATGTGTGTGCTTATAGCGCGCGACCCTGGCCGTCATGTGAACGTATACACTGTAGCGAGTTTGGTCAGCTGGGGTGTTATGGTAACGTGATGAATCACGTGACTCTCATGTGTTCTGGAGGACGTACAGCACGTGCTATAAGACGGATACTGTCCTGTAATCCAACAAGTGTAACTCCAGTCAATACATGATGTCAACGATCTCCGACAATCGTTAGTCCCCACTTCATTCACTTAACCCTCGAATCTACTTGTCACAGCTTCTAATCTACCAAAGGAAAACTTCACTTAATTAGACTTCCCATGATGTTATAGATGTATATCTTTGATAACTTGATCAAAGCTTCCTCTCCTTTTCAATGTCAAAAAGTGTACAAATTTCCGCCGCCGTGGATAGACCTACAGTAAGCCATGTACTAGGGAAATCCTTTAAATCGTAACTTTTCTATCCAAGTATGAATCGTCCAGTTAGTATATGTTCATCCTTGTAAACCCATAAGACCGACTTTTTAAACCGGGTGAAAAATTAGGACGAAAGTTTACGATAGTGCGAGCTATGTGCCGATGGACTTAGTCTAAGTTAAAAATCAACTTTAACACTTGATTTAGAGTCTAGATCAAACTAAAGACCATGTGTAATTGATTGTTACTATCTCCGTGAATTGTAAGCCCATTAAAGTGTGCTGAGCAAATAAGTCGATTTATGTCACAATTTGTCGGAATAAGAAGCGTTCAAAATTATTTTTAGAGAGATAATTTATCTTTAGATTTTATTTAGAGAGAAATTTTATCTTTATAATTATTTTTAGAGAGATATTTCATCTTGAGAAAACCACCCTTCTTGTACGTGATTACGGTTGATTCTTGCACACGGCCTTTACGTTTTCGATTTGAATAGTCATTTCTTGGAAGAAAATCTTAAAATCATGCGAAGTGTGAACTTAAGCCGTGGAGATAAGAGTGAAGGAGTGGAAGAAGTGAACGGAGTGATAGAAGTTAAAGAAGTGAAGGGAGTGAATGAATCGAAGGGAGGTAGGAGTGAAATAGTGAAACAGGTTAACTAAGTACAAGAAGGTAGGAGAGATTTCCTCACCTCTGATCGGGCTCCGTCTTGTAAGTGGGAGTAGGGAAGCCTTGAGGGGCTCTGTGGTAGAAGTTGTGGTAGCTGTTTGAACCGAACACCTGAAATATTCATGTGGTCAATGTCGAGAGATCGGTATTTAGTGACTGTTGATTGTTGATTAGGAACCAGCTTATATGTTTTTAACTTTAATTACTCGCCGTTCAGATTCAAATTCCTGGCGAATGGTGGTGTTTCAAGTTTCAACAATAAACATGGCAGCATATGTTTGTTGATCTGAGTTTTTGAGAATTCAAATTCGGTTTGTCAACTTTAACTTTTTCAGATCATATCTGATCCAGGTGCTGTATCACGGATCAGGGCCGGGCAGAAGGGAAGTTCCAAAAGATGAGCAGGAGAATCAAGTGAGTGTGTGTTTAAGTTCTCTGGCTTTATAACTAAAGTTTCCTCCTGTCTCTAGCTCGAGGTCGAGTGGGTATTATCAACTTCTCTCCGTTCATCAATGTCACATTTCAGTCGGTTTGTGTACCTATAGTTTGTACGTGTGTCTGTGCGGGTGTACGGTTTACATTGTCACGATTTTGTCGCTGTACTTTGACACATCCTCACATGTCCCTCCTCAGCTGCTCCTTTAACTTAGTTCTGTATGGACTGGACAGAATCTTGTCGGTCGAATCGAACTATCCAACACTTTCACCCTGGCAAATCTTGACGGCTTCATCGTTGACAAGTAACACGTAAACGGACCTTTGTCTGTGCGTATGTTTGTATGTTTGTTGAGAAGTGTAACAGGGTCAGTTGTTGCTGGTTTTGGTTTTACTGAAGGTAAGGTACAGAAACATAAACCTAGCAGCAAGACTTAAACTTAAGGTCAACACCAAACAGTACTACAGAACTTGTTCCCTCATCTTTTCTGAGCGTAGTTAAACTTCCTGGACCCTAAAAAACTTATCTCGAAGTTCTAACCGTCTCAAATAAACTGTAGAACTCACCTTGGTCTCCATGGGTGAGACGAAAGGATTACAAGCGTTCTTGGAGCTGGAGGTGTAGCTCATGGTGTTAGCGACTCTGCCCACGTTGTACGATCCCAGGTTACCACCACTTGTAGGATCTGGAAAAAGGAGAGTTAGAGACTTTGAGAAGTTGAACATTTGAAATGTTGATAGTTGACACAATCCGGCAATTTTTTGACCAACTGCACTAATAAGGGGGGTGTACACGCTCTTTTTACTTTCCTATTTATTGTTTTATAGAATGCAGTTCCAGTAACGATTACATTAGAGGCTTATTTGGCCATGCAAGGCCTCAAAAGGAAAGCAAATGATATTTGTGAAATAAACTAAAATCATGATATATTTAAGTTAAGCTATGAGTTATCCTCCAACAATTAAGGTATATGCAAAGAACACAGTATCAAGCCTAAAAGCAGTACATAGTTGGTGTTCTTTAACAACGTTTTTTCGAGAAAGTGGACTTCATTAAACACTTAACACAGATGGCCGGTGTCGTTAGACAATTTTTTGTCGATATTGACGTTTGAAGCCACTGCTCCTTTGAAATGGGTGTGATATTCAATAATGATGAATTAAACCAAGTAGTAGCTATGTGACTTGAAAATTTGGCTTTAGAACAATGGACTGGAGCTGGGGGCGTCGAAACTTTTCGGCTTCAGGGGTGAATTCCGCTCTTTGGAAATCCTAGAAATCAGGGCAGGCGTGTAGGGTTGTCTGCTGCTTATATACAAGAATATATTCATGTATCAGATTGAGAACAGTGTTAAGGCAGTTTGCGTTAGCTTAATTTAATGATTAGGCCATGACAAATAATCAATTGTCAAACCCATGTGTTGCTCTTTCTTGCCCAAGTGGATGTGGTTTATCAACTTTCAAGATGAGTTAGCCACACATATTTTTAGTTCTTAGATGTCTAGAAAATTAACTTGCTGTCACTGGTTCAACTTCAAAAGTCGCTGTAAATTTACTGAGCTGTGAAATGTTTGATATTTGTTCAAGATGTAAAAACTTAAAATTTCGCTGTTAAGCTATTAACACAGCAAAATTAAGCACTTTTAGGCCGTGAAAACGTGACATCGTTGCCAGACAAAATTTTTAA
>JH152724.1:111328-133218 GCA_000226015.1 Mnemiopsis leidyi | reverse complement strand
TTATCATTCCTGTTTAGTTCTTGTCACCCCGTTATCATCCTGTTTAGTTCTTGTCAACCCCGTTATCATCCTGTTTAGTTCTTGTCAACCCCGTTATCATCCTGTTTAGTTCTTGTCAACCCCGTCGTATCATCCTGTTACTTATACTGTCATTATCCTGTAACTTATAGTTTCTTTTTTCTTGAATCTCTATCCCATGCAGCTATACCTTATTGGATCAAGAGGACGTATTATGCCAACTTTCTATGATTGTTATAAACCCCTTCCCCGACCTCCGAAATTCACTCCTTATATATCAATCTTTTTCAGCGGTTATATGTTTATCTTTTCAGCGGTTACCCATACCTGGCCTGTAGCGACGATGTCCTAGGAAAAGTACTCAACTTCAACAACGCTAAATCTATGGACCTTACTGGTGGTGAGTCGATGGGAAATGTCCGAAATCAAATCAACGATACGTACACTATTTCAATTTTCAAACTTTTCTAATTTAAATGCCAATCCTGATGTTGAAACTTAAAGTGCATATACGTACGTTCATTGTACATTGTACAATGTACATATCCAACCTACGATACTTATCTCTAAATCATTCAGACGCGGCCCCCAGTGGTAACCTCAGCGCGATAGACGAGATGCTGAAAGGAAACTCCAAGGTTGTCAGTCAGAGTCTAAACACAAACCAGTTTGACTTCTTCAGTCCTGCCTACACGCCCATGTACAGGTGAGTGGGAGAGTGTGAACCATGGCTGTCTACAAGAAGCCCGACTGGTCCGCAAACCATCAGTCGAGTGGTCCGTGGACCACTTTCCAGTGATTGAGTGGTCCGCAGATCAGTTCATAGGTGGCGAATATCTTGTCTGACTTTGTCCGAACCTCATTCGAAGCGGGAGGGTGCGCGCTGCTGTACAACGAATATCTTGTTGACAAGGGGCTGAAACAAACTGATCCCTAACTATCCCTAAAATGATCTGATATTTGAGTAATCGCCTGGAGAACGCTTGACCCCGATAGATCGGATTAACGGCAGGTGCTAGGTTCATATCAGAAGAGCAGCCAGGACAGGACATTGAGGACTTCAGAAAACCACGTCGAACGAGGAAATCCCTTGCATTCTCGTCCGAATCTGTAATCCGATGGATTTCCTTGTGCAGTGAGTGGCTCATATCGAAAACGAAAATGGCTGTGTACCACAACATGTTTAGCTCTACAATTTATTTCGTAGATGATGCCTGCTAGTTCTGTCATCCTGCAATCCTACCGTAGTACCGTATGATTGAGTCAGATTGTTATGAAAGTGCTTGCTGAAACTATTGATTTAGGTGAAGTGGTCCGCGGACCAGTTGGGCTTCTTGTAGACTGCCTGAACCATTATCTCACGTCACGTCCCCAACTTGGAATTACTTTTGAACAGTCGTTGGCAATCAGACCTGAGTGAACGACAGTTGTGGTTGCAAGTGTTACTGCAACACACAATTTATCAATTTCTTAACGATTATTATACTCCCTTAGTTCTTTACGACTTGGATACGGCAATAAGGACGAACCGTACAACTGTGCCAACATGAACCCTGTTCTTGACGCGGAGATCGGACAGTCAGAAAAGTGGCTCTACGCTGCGTTCTACAACCAGCCCTCCCACGGTCATGTCTACGGGGACATCAAATTTGTAAGTGACGTCTTTTCAAGTTTTTTTCAACTCTTTTTTTTTAATTTAAAAAATGTTATAATCAATTCAGATTGATACCTGATACGATTCAAGTCTTTCTTGTTGGATTTTTATGTCGAAAACAGAGAAATAATTTTCAAACAAACTATCAAATCCGACAAAAGCGAGTCGGCGAATCTTTGCAGCGCACTTCTCCATTCTTCATTTCAGAGACAAGTTTCCGTGTCAACCCCTGGAGGAAGCTACTACTATCCCACTAACCTAGAGATAAACTTGGGACACTGGCACCACCCCAGAATGCTCACTGACACTCACAGAATCTATATCACTAAATATAGCAGGTTTGATATTCCTCAATGTAACACAGATTTATCAGGCTTTAACCATCGCCAGCTTGATTGACGTCCTGTCGTTCTGGTGACTAAACTCCCAAATCTTGTGATATATTTTTATCCGTGCACTATTTTCAGCTGTACAGATTTCCCCAACGGTTTTATTCGACCCAAGGACGATCTTTACAATCCCTTTGCCATATCTTCCTCTGTGAGTAAAATATTTCAATCTTCCCATTTATAGCATGGTGTAGATGTAACATTTCATTTGTAGGTTGATAACCTACTGTCGCGGCCATCACGCGCTGTCACGCATTTCTGGCCTGAAGAAATTCTAGACGCGCATCGCCCGTTGACATTTCATGAGCGTGAAGTTAAACACTGGAATAGGACATATTTGTTATGAATAGGACTATAAGCACCTTTTTGTAACAAGTTATAAACTGTTATAAGATACTGGTATAACACCTGTCATCTGGCTGAAAGTTTATTGTCAGGTGACAGGCAACAAACATCATTCGTAAATTTAAACAACTTTAACATATGAATATTACAGAACTGTGTCTAATTCGTTACAAAACAGATCATGCTGACATACCTTATGCTATAGTCATATTCATAAACACCGAGTTCGAAGAACACCCTCTTTCGAGTTCCATCACTGAAATAGGACAAGAATATAGTACATACCATACCTATCCTGCTTCTATATAAAAACCTTGAGCCCTGTGTGATATATCTCTCCCCCAGGAGCCTGTAAAATCAGGAGAGTTCCCCCACATGTTCAGTGTTGGAGACGTGACTGCAAAGAGTGGGAAGTATGTTACTCTGGGAAGGAGGATGATGTTCAACGTTGACAACCTCCCTCTGACCGGACCTTTCTCGTAAGTGGTGGGGTCGATGTGATGGTGGTCCCACAATCGCTAGCCTGAATTTACAGTTCACTGTTTACAGTTCACAATTCTATTGACGCCCCAATATTCAGTTTAATTGATTTCTAGTGTTTCTACATGCTACAGTTTATCGGTGTCCTGTTATTATCTCATTATATTTTGTGAATATGTTTTGTAACCGAAAGTTGGTCGCTGCCTACGTGGTTGAGATAACGAGAAGTAGTTGATGAATATTGATGACTTTAGTTCTAACAGATTCTTTCCTAGGATCCTTGGAAAAGCTGTAATTATCAGTGACTCAATCGGAGACAACTTTATCGGTTGTACGGTGATAACCGACAATCGGGTGAACGGTGGAGTATCCCTGACCGTCAGTATTGTGACTGTTCTCTCCACCCTTCTCTTCTCTCTGTGGTAAACTTAGGAAAGTGCCTTCTCTCCACTCTTCTCTCCTCCCTTCTCTTCTCTTTATGGTAAACTCAGAAGAGTGCCACTTTTATCTGAGCCTCATAATGATAAAGCTTGTAAAGCGATAGAGTTGTCCGTGTTGATCGAAATCCAAGGACAGTTTTTTGTTTTTTGCCGTGAACAATTAAACAATAACAAGACTGGAAGTATATGGACCAGTTTATCAAGTCAAATTAAGAAGTTGATGATGTTCTTGGCAAATTGTCAGGAGCCTGGTGCTGTAATGTGATCCTGTCAATCCTCCTGATGGGGTGGACTGCGGCTTCAGGTTCCTGTTTCATATTTTATACAGGACGGTTTTAAGTTTATGATTATTGAATCTGTTATCTGGTACGTTTCGTGTTTCGTTCTGTCATCTGTTGGTGAATGTAAATATTTGATTAGTTTTCTGGTTAAGGGCGCGATTTTACTTTTACTAGCTGGAAACCCGGCCTACGGCCGGGATTTCCTGTACCCGCATCGTCGAGTGTTTCTAGAGAAATAGTGGCGTCAAGAAAAACCGGACGCCGTGCAAATATATAAAGATCACGCTTAAGAAGTAGTAAGATTTTAGATTTTGTTTGTATTTTTGTACGGATTGTATCTTATAGACTTATGAGTATGACTGATAACATAAAGACCTATTATCATAAATTGTAATTTTGTAAAAATTGTTTTACTTTGTCTGCATGTGATTATTTCTCATGCACGAATATTGTTGTTCTGACCACTAATGCATGAGGATGAAGAAAATTCCCAATAGTCACGAGCTATACCTGTATTACCAGGTCTGGCCTACTCGGTACTATCATTTTGTCCGAGATTTCGGTAGACCAATCCCGCATCAAATCAGTACGGTTATTCAACTCGCTTCGATAGTTAGAACTTTGGAAGATTAAATTTGAATTATTAGACCTGCTCTACAGGTTTGGGCTGTATTCGCCTGATGGTCATAGGGTCATGCTCAAAATTAGATTGTAAATGTTCAGGATCCAATTTAAAGCGTGAATTTCGGATGCAAGATGGAATGAAATTCCGCTCTGTGTATTATGATTAAATTTAATTTTATGCAAAATGCTAATGTCCAGAATTGTGAGTCTGCAAAAAGGTCCCCGTGTTTTTATAACGATGTTTGTTCTGACAGATTTGATTACAGAGGGCTGAGTCTAGCTCCTGAATCGTGTTTGTCTAACAATTCAATAAATCTGATTATCGGTTTCATATGGGATCGGGTGCCGTGTCTCTTTGTTTGTACAATTTGAGAAATTGTATGATCCAGTCTCGTTACCAGAGTTGTTAGTCCTTCCAGAAAGAGATAGAATTACTCTCTACCATCTAAACCAACCATCTAAACTGCCTCTATCACATGAGGTCATTATTATGGGGACTGCACTTTTGTTCTTTGTACTTGCACTTGCCAGTGTTGGTCCTAACGTTTATGATGTGTACAGTTCGCGGCTACGGGTTATACGTGGCGTTGTTGATGATGTGGCTGTTTACATTGCGGTGTTAACTTTGTTGTTGTGGTCAGTTATTGGAGCGTCCTCCTTCGCTTCCGGTGCTGCGTGGAAGTGAAATTTAGAACCTGGAATTGAATATGCAGTATGTTGTAAACCTTAAGTGCAGTATCAAGGAGGTTTGTTATGCAGGTGCTCTTGTTTGTTGCTTGAAAATAACTTTGCAGAGGAGAAAGCTTTCTGCTTCAATTACACTGTTCACATAGTGACAATAAAATTAGATCATTGCATTGGTTATTTTGAAGTTTTAGTCCTCTTATAGATTCTACTTTCTTCCTCTTGGGGATTTTCATCAACGTGACACTGATCACTCGTGCGGATTATTAATATTTGAATCGTTTGCTTTTACTTTTAGTTGTATAAGCCTACTATTAATATTATTATTATCAAATATAAAACACAGCGAAAACTATGGATAAGCAATGAACATATTCATGTCATTGTTGTGTTTTATTTTTTGCTGTGCTGGTTAGCTGGCCTTGGTAGTGACACTGATAGTGATACAGCCATGATATGAGAACATTAATAGTGATACAGCCGTAATATGAGAACATTATTTAATTTTAGGTCATTTTAGCTTTAGATTCACATCGAGAAACTTCAATACCTGCTCCTGGGATAACGGCATGAACTCTACTGCTATGCGATTTAAATGGCTCGATGTTTAGGTATTGGAGCTTTATTATTTCATTTCCACACGTGACTCACCACTACCACACTGTCGCACGTAATTAAATTGAGGATACAACCTGCTAAACCGGTTTATTGCACAATGTGTAAGCTCATAGTATTGGTAAAATGCCTCAATGCCTCATGTTGCGTAAATGGCCAGGCCAACCTCTGCGAATGTACAGTGTGAAACTGCGTGATACGGGAACGTGCCCACGTATTCCAAGAGGTGTACACATCACCGCGAGACTATAAGTGAGGTCACGTGACTCTTGTTGGAGTCACGTGATCAGCTGACGTCCTGCTCTCTGTGGTGTCACTTGCAGCTCAGACAACCCACCTGTGTCCGATCTTCTCTTGTTTTGTCTTCAGCGTTCAGTTCAAGTTTGTTAACTTGTAAACCATAGAATGAGCTTTCATAAGGTAACCATCGAACACAGCGGATCATCTTTGTTGGCGTTGTACATATTGCTACTGTTGATGTTAGCTCGTTAATTTTAATTTTATCGCAGTTACTGGTCGCAATCCAATAATTCATAGCCATGATCATAGCACATAGGGACATTTCAGATTTAATTTTCAGTTCTACTTCTAGTGTTGTGATCCATTCTTCTATCAGATTCAAATTTTCTGCCATGCAATGCCTGTTTTCGCGACCAGTGATTTTGTCTTGTCTCACAGCAGCAGGGCTAGACAACGTACTCAAGCAAATTTTGTCAATGTCACGTGACCATGGGTGAACTTGATTTTGAAATTGAATTTGAAGGCAAATTCGAATTGCGAACAAAACCAATTTTTGCAACTAATCGAATTGTTATTAAAACCTGCATACTGCGATCACTGTTAACTGGAAGAAAATACAATGAATTCAATCTAATCATTATTATGTATGGCTTAGGTGGTGAACGCTCCCGTTTGGATCTTTGGACAGTACCTTGTAAAGTATAATGCCTTACAACGCTCATACCAACTCGTTCAACTCGGTAAGTTTAGTTTAAATGTTTTCTTTAAATATATAATTTAAAATCATCTGATCAGATTGTTGATAGTTAATATGTTTGGTTTCTTATATTCAACAAAAACATGTATAGCATCAGTCGTCAATTCAAATGGCGCGCGGCTCAAGCCAGGCGTAGCAAAATTTTCATTTATGAATCGAGCGCTGTTGCATCGATGTTAGCGTTTTGAGCACAATGGACGCCTTGGTTTCATGTTGCTTGGCAGGTGTTTTCCGGCTAATAAGTTTTGAGTGCACCGATGTCTTTTGTTCTAATAGTTTCTTTCATAACTAAGTTCCTTGGTTTTTGTCTCGATTTATAGAGTATGTCAGTTCACAGTTGCACTAGTAATGTCGATTCAAGGAATCTCTAGGATTTCACGGTTGCCGTTAAATCGTCATCAAAGGACACCTCTATTGTATTTGAATTCATTGTGAGGGTTGTGTTTACTGTTTCCTAGAAAATGTTTACGCTTGCGAGTATTCAAATCAATTTACTGTCTAACGATCAGAGATGGCCAGTACTAGTCGTGTCTCACGGGATCCTGGAACAGTCGATTATGTAGGTGTAGGTCATATCAGTTCTTGCTAGATTTCCCTTCAGTACATATATCACATCTTTCTTTCTTGAAAGTAAAACGTTTCATCCTCAGAAACTGGCGAATTGCACATTAAATTTCTAGTTGAGCAGCCAAAATGTCATTAAGACAACATCAATCTGGCCCTGGGGTTATGTTCAAAATTCACAACAAACAAAATAACCAAAACAAAATTTCAGAACGAAGTAAAAGCGACAAACGTACGATATGAGCACGGTACCGTCTCACGTGCAAAGCGTGCCAAGGTCCTGGGGGCGGGACAATTCAGAGGGTGCACCGTCTGGTTCACCGGTCTGTCTGGCGCTGGCAAGACCACCATCTCTTTTGCTGTTGAAGACTACCTTGTCATGAAGGGAATCGCTGCCTACAGGTCGGGATTTTCTCATTATTTCATGATTGTTCCCCTTTTTTTGTACAAGTTTTTGAAGCTATTAGAAGTACCATAAATAAAACGAACTTTATTAAAACAAACTTTAATTTTTACACCACAATCAATACATGGTAAAATATATATGGTAAAACAATGATCAGTGAAACATAAAAGCGGGCAGGCCAGGGTACCGGTGCGGGAATCATTTTTTACTATACCATTCAAACTGGATTGAGTGGTTCAATGATTTACAAATTCTTCTCAGTTTGGACGGGGACAACTTGAGACACGGTCTGAACAAGAACCTGGGATTCTCTGCTCAAGACCGAGAGGAGAACATCCGTCGTGTCTCTGAGACCGCTAAACTGTTCGCTGACGGTGGTATCATCTGTCTTACTTCCTTCATCAGCCCCTATCTCAAGGTAAGTTGTTGGCTGATTAACAACCTGATTCAAACCCTTCTAATTCTGATTTCTTGGTTTAATGTTGATGCCTCGAGAGTGCAAATTAATCTCATCTTCTTGAACTGATCTTCACAAATTAAAATTTATAGTTGAAATGATGATTTTTGTGTCTTTTCAATGTCAAAAATGAAGACGATCTTGCTTTTTGTGTTCTCTCTGTTGTACCTGTAAAACTCCCCACTAAATACCAATTCTTTGCAGCAAAGAGAGCTGGCACGTAAGCTGCACGAGGACGCTGGACTCAAGTTTATCGAGGTCCACGTGGCCACACCCATCGAGATCTGCGAAGAGAGAGATGTCAAAGGACTGTACGAGAAGGCCAGGGCTGGAATCATCAAAGGTTTGTGAAATTAGAACTTTCATTCGAAAATAAAATATTTTTGATTCCTTATAAGTGGTGTAGACAGATTAGAAGTAGCAGGCGAACTTTTTGTGATGTACCTCGTACAGCTAATAGTAAGTGTTGTAACCGAAACTTAAAGGTAAGTATACATCGCAACATGATTTTATTGTGTACACGCTCCTCCATTGTAGGGTTTCGTACCAAATTGTATTGCTGTGTGTCTATTATGTAACAATGTTGATATGATGGTTCTCTACTGGTTACCTGGTCGAGTAGTAGTGTGATAGTGTAATACAGAGCCCATAACACATATTTGATGTAACAGTTCGGAGCGAAATCCCTTGAAAATTGTTTCAACAATGAGTTGATTTGTACTCTGGCCCTCAACAAATATACCTCTCAACGTATTGAGTAATGTATAGTATTCTCATAGCACGTACAAAGGTAGTCCGTTACAAAAATCGACTGATTTTTGAACCACAGAAGAGTTTCTAATTATAGCTTTTGTTCAATCCATTACAATCGATTTAAATAAATGAGATAAATGTCGAGACATACTGAACATGCTACCGTGAACATGATATTCACCTTGTGGACTTAGCTGGAAACTCTGATTCATCCCACACTCCACAGTCCACACCCACTTTGTCGGCAGACGTGAGACGTGGGAACATCTGTAGAAAATACAAGACAATGTCCACGTGTATTATTTATACAATGTCATAATGTCCACGTGTGTGCTCTGCAACCTGCACAATAATTAGTACCTTGACTCGGGTGGTATGGTGTTGTATTTTAGTGATACTCCAAATAATAGTGCGTCTACCTTCTGCTGGAGCAGTGGAGATCAAGCTCCGTGGTTGAGTTGTCGCTCTGAGAGCATAGAACGGGTTTGTGTGAGTTGAATATAGGATTTTATTGGTCCCCTTTGTCAATAGGATGATATCTTCGAGGAGCTGACGTGGCGGTCAAGTTAAACTGTGTAGTTTGTACACATATTTGTACAATAATAAGTGTATACTGTACAGGATACATACAGTGTATACTTTCTGCATTTTCTATTTTCAATAAACATCTGAAGCACCGATGAGATGATTATGTTTATAGCTTAAGAGTAGCTGTCAATTAAAGAAAACGATAATTAAATCCATCAAAAATTTCTTGAAATACTTTTCATTATTCATATGCCCTGATATATCGCCCAGATAGAAATAATAACGTTAATGGTATGATGGTTGGGTTCTGCCTAGTTATGGAAGTTAATGAAACAACAATCACAAAGGCTTTCCATGCGACATTCGCAAGTTATACCCTGATCAGTCATGTAATCAAAAAACGCGACAGACATTTCTCTGAAATAAAATCAGTTCAATTGCAGTGGTTAGCAGATTGGAAGGGACACTGTAATCCATCCAAATTAAATATAAATTAAATAAGATCCAAATCAAATCAGAAATTAAATTTGGTATACTGATAGGGTATGTTGGGGTTGAACTTCAATTTATAGAATCACCGAGATTTATTCTCTTCATTCCTGAGTTGAATCATGGATTTTTGGAATTTGTATGACATCTGAGTTTATCAAACCTCCCTGAAGACAAATTTCAAGAAGAATGAACTGCAAATTGTTATACAGCAAGTACATTGTTGGAGCTGGGAAGTAACATCATTATAAAGTCGGTAATTTGATCCGGGATACAACTTAACTTAATAACTTGGCAAGTTATTGATGATTAGTGAGTGTAGATAAGTGTAGATAAGAACAATCTCATCAACTAACACTGCAAGGAAACTTGTGGAAAATAATGAGACAGAGCTGTCACCTGCATTGAGTTTCCCTAATTTTACACATTTTAGTTCAAAAGATGATCACAGTTACGGAATACATGTCTCGTATGAAAGTACAAAGGTACTGGTACACTGCTCTTGGCTAAATCTGCATTTTGGAGGTTCCAAACTGTCAATACCTGTTAAAGTTAAACAGATACAATGATGTACATTGTACAGTTGTTGAGGTGTAAATGTACTTGTAAATATTACACGTGTGAAGTAGAATATCAGTATTCGTGAAGGCGTGGTTATGACTAATGAGAGTTGATGTCATTTAGAGTGATTTGATGACCTTAAAATTCACGTTAAAGCCGCTTCTTTGGCTCTAGTTTCAACTATCTTATACATGTTATATGTGTTAATATATATCGTGTTATATATGTTATATATCGAGGCATCTTACGTGGATATGAGCCATATTGTATTTTAGATTATACTTCTGGTAGCGGTAATCTTATTTTCTTTACCAGAACTGCAGAACACATTCACACAGATAATGCAGTATAGATCTTAATCGAATATATTAGTTTACCAAATCTCATCACTCACGATGTGAATCGGTCCTAACGACCTTATAAGAGAAAAAGATTTGCATTCCACAATATCAATGAATGGCAATGTAATCAGGGCGTCGCTATGTTTGAATGATTTTGTACAAATTAGAGAGCAAAAACTGATATGCCCACTTGTCAGAATGATGCTTTGGAAAATATCGGTAGGCCTTCCACAGTCCACGCTCGACTTTTCTTCTCACTTCCTCGCCTCTCCTCCTGCTCTCCCTTAGCCCTTTCTTCTCTCGATCCGTCACCTCCCTCGTCACTAACACTTCATCTTCCTCACACTAAATCCTCCTCCTTCCTCACTGAATCCTCCACCTTCCTCACTTAATCTTCCTCCTTCCTCACTAAATCTTCCTCCTTCCTCACTAAATCTTCCTCCTTTTTCACTAAATCTTCCTCCTTCCTTACTAAATCTTCCTTCTTCCTCACTTAATCTTCCTCCTTCCTTACTAAATCTTCCTCCTTCCTCACTTAATATCCATCCTCCCTCACTAAATCTTCCTGCTTCTTCACTAAATCTTCCTCCTCCCTAACTGAATATACGTCTTTCCTTGCTAAATCTTCCTCGTCCCTCACTTAATCTTCCTCCTTCCTCACTTAATCTTCCTTCACCGTCACTAAATCTCCCTCCTTCCTAACTAAATCTCCCTCCTCCCTCACTAAATCTTCCTCCTCCTTCGCTAAATCTTCCTCCTTCCTCACTAAAATCTCCACCCTCCCTCACTAAATCTTCCTCCTTCCTTACTAAATCTTCCTCCTCCCTCATTAAATCTTCCTTCTCCTTCACTTATTCTTCCTCCTCCCTCAGTTAAATCTTCCTTCTCCTTCATTAAATCTTCCCCCTTCCTCACTTAATCTTCCTTCTCCCTCACTTAATCTTCCTCCTTCCTCACTTAATCTTCCTCACTAAATCTTCCTCCTTCCTCACTAAATCTTCCTCCTGCCTCACTTAATCTTCCTCCTTCCTCACTAAATCTTCCTCCTTCCTCATTAAACCTTCCTCCTTCCTCACTAATAATCCTCCTCCCTCACTAAATCTTCCTCCTTCCTTACTAAATCTTCCTCCTGCCCCACTAAATCTTCCTCCTTCCTCACTTAATCTTCCTCACTAAATCTCCGTCTCTCCTAACTAAATATTGCCCACTAAATCTCCCTCCTCCCTCACTAAATCTTCCTCCTCCCTCCCTCCCTAGTACTGAACAGTACAATGAAGAGACTAGTACATCTAAGTTGGAAGTTATTCTGCTTCCCTATCGACAAGACTGAACACCATGAGTTTCTAACTCCACTCCTTCTATTTCGTGACTGTGTACTTGGTCTTGCTCAACTAACTCTCGGTAACGCCGCACAGTTTCTTCTTCTTGTTCTGCCGTGGATCTTTGAAGTTCTACCCTTGAGTGTGGACCTCCTTTTTTGAATCTTTGTTCATATCTCATTGGTATGCAGATATGTATCTTCTAGGTCATGTGTTCCGTACTGTTCTAGTGTTCTACAGTGATTTTGAATTTGGTTTCTCTGGAGCTAATTGTGTTATCCGATATATAAATGCAAGTGGAACCCTCCTGATTTCTCCAGATCAGTTTGCCATCTTCAGTCTTCAGTGTTCCGTTTTGGCGGCTTGTATTGCCGTTTTAGCATATCCATCCACGAACTAGATTTATAAATGAAACAAGACAAAATGCTGATCATAGTCCAATGAGAGGGCAGTTTAAGCAAAGCCAGTTCAGTTCAAACTACATCACTTACAATAGTTCAAAAAATTCCTATCTCATCCCCGAAGTAAATCAACTTGTTTCCCAGGTTTCACCGGTATCGACGATCCCTATGAAGCTCCAGTCAGCCCCGACATCGTGTTGTGTGCCGACAAAGATAACATCCACAGTATTGGAGATTGTGTGCAACAAGTTGTTTCTTACCTTCAGCAACACGTACGTGTGTGATACATTCTTCTAGGCTGACCTTCTTTTCTGCAGCCTGACATATAAATCTTTATACGTGGCATGTTCACATTTTCACTAGAGTCGTTTAAAATTAAATCATCAACTATCATAGAGCTCTTTAGCCCATTACTACCACCTGGCCATTAACTTTTGTTTGGCAGTGGATATGACGTGTAGGACTTCTGCGAGGGTTACTTACTCACTTATGTTATGGTTGTACACGTATGTGTCGATGACGTCACAAAATTACTGTACCTGGATGCGCGCGCGATGCGATTTTGTCTTCAAAATAATGATTTTTCGTTCCTCACTGTGATAGAGAAGCCGCCGCGCGCACGCGAGTAAAATCGCATGATTATTTGCTCGACCATATTCGTAAGTTGGTCACATGATATGAGTTATGAGTTATGACTAGATAGATACATGAGTTGTTCAAACGATATGACAAGTCGATTTATGTCCTACGATAAAAAGAAAGAGCCCCTCTATCGTTGAAACAGGGACCATTGCAGGACATTGTGCCGTTCGACTGCGTGGACACTGTCCGAGAGCTGTTCGTTCCAGAACACAAGGTGGATGAAGTCAGAGCCGAGGCTGAGACTCTACCTCAATTGGAGATCACCAAACTCGACACACAGTGGATTCAGGTAGCATTGTTGTGTTGCACAGTATAGTATGTGTTCTGTTGTACTGTATTCCAGTTCCACACGATATCCTGATTTGTCGATATGTTGTCGTAAAACTACAGACTTACCCCCCCCCCTCCTCCACCATGTCTTATTCCAGCGAGAATATGTCGATAGGATTGTACCTAACACAGCACTGTACAGGTTTTGTCGGAGGGATGGGCTACACCACTGAGAGGGTTCATGAGGGAGACAGAATACCTCCAGACACTCCACTTCAACAACATCAAGTCTGTCGACGGAAGCAGCAACCAATCAGTTCCTATCATCCTACCCATCAGTGTCGAGGACAAGGACCGGTAAGGAAATGGCGATGTGTTTAACAATTAAGCGAATTTGTAGGTATTATTATTTTTTATTGGCATTTATAGTAGCAGTTATAAAATTTGACCCAAATCCTTTTATCAGGCCGTTTTTATACGGCAAGAAATTTATAAGTCATGTAAAATAGTTGACTTATTTCAAATATCTGCCGTATCTCCCCCTTCAAACCATGGGGCAACTACACGACGATACAACCTGACCGCATGTCGAAATGTGCTCGCAATTTCGTTGTTATGTCCCGAACATAATCGACTTTGTGAAATTTACTGTTTTACACGCACACTCACACACACACTCACACACACACACCCACGTGTACAAGCTCCCTCTCAGAATAATGTGCTCCTCAAGTGAACCAGTGTGAGTTTGTGATCTGTTGACTACAAATAGGTCTCCCGTTTTATTACGTATTAAAACAAATGATCACAGCCGCACACGTATGCTTGAAATAGATAGACTGTATAAGCTTAGATAAAACTGATTATTTCAGACTAAAAGAGGAGAAATCCGTGGCATTAAGATATAACGGCAAGGTTGTGGCTATAATCAGAGAACCAGAAACTTTCGAAATGAGGAAAGAAGAGCGCTGCGCCCGACAGTGGGGTATGGTCCACAAGGAGCACCCTTATCAGCAGGTTGGTGAGACCAGCTCTTCCTTGAACGTAATTCTCAGCTCTGTAAGATGGATCCGACTTTTTAGTGCCACGTTGGACGTTCAGAAGTATGTGTGAGATGGCTACCAGCTCACATTCCTTACGCTTACATATTGTAACACCTTTTCGAGACTGTAGGGCAGGTTCAGTACATCCGGTGCAAGCACAATACACCCCCTCCACCAATCACTGCACTGGCTCGCTACACTCGCTCGTCACGTGATGTAGTTTTACCCTGAACACGTGTTTTGTCTTGACCAATCACGGTGGAGTTGAGCTGCCTTTTCGAGTATAAGTGTAAGACTATGTAAGTATGTAGAACACTATAGTGCCTATAACTCTTATAAGCCATGAAGATGGACAGGGGCACACGTGAAGCCATTGTCAGTTTTTAGTTTGCACAGACCCTGCAAAATTTCCTGACTTGTTATCATAACTTTATTAGACAATGGACAATAATATAATTGCATTGCAGACTCACGACAAACTTTAAAAGTTTATTTAAGAGCTCTCAGAGCTAACATTATTGTTTAAAATATTTCCAATTTTAACTAAGAAAACATCCTCCAGCTCATCTGGGAAGCCGGTGACTGGTGTCTTGGTGGAGATTTGGAGGTTCTTGGCAGAATCAGATGGGAGGACGGACTTGATCAATACCGTCTTACTCCAAACCAACTGAGGGCCGAGTTCAAAAAGAGGAAGGCTGACGCCGTCTTCGCTTTTCAACTAAGGAACCCCATCCATAACGGGCACGCTCTCCTTATGTCTGATACCAGGAGACGACTTATCGATAGAGGCTACTCGGTATGTTTGATAGCACGACTTTTTCTCACCTTTCGATCATCTTTGTTGAAAATAAGTCAGATTCGTGTTAAACCAAGTTGGTACATATACGACATTCGTCGATATCTGCGCGTAATAAAACTTCAATCCGAAAACACCATCCGAAATTTGAAACTCCCTATTTTCCAGAACCCAGTTCTGTTGCTTCACCCTCTGGGAGGATTCACCAAGAACGACGATGTTCCCCTGAACGTGAGGATCGAACAACATCACGCTGTGATGAAGGAGGGTGTACTCGATCCTGACTCCACCGTTATGGCCATCTTCCCTAGCCCCATGATGTACGCTGGTCCCACTGAGGTTCAGTGGCACGCCAAGGTCAGTAGGACTTAGTTAGATCAGTCCTTATGTGTTACATTTTGTCATTATGTAGTGTCATAGTGATTCAATCATTGTAAAATTTGATACTTTTTTATTGTCAGTTCCTTAATAATAACTGCTAAATGGGATAATCTCATGAGTTTGAAGCACATTAACAGTAGATATGAAACAAGTTTGACTAACACGACCTCTTCAGGCCCGTATTGCTGCTGGTGCTACTTACTACATCGTCGGTAGAGATCCGGCCGGCATGAAGCACCCCGGCCATGGGGACGACATTTATGAGCACACTCACGGACGAAAGGTAAGATCTTCTGATCATTTGACTACTTGCACGTGGTTAAAATTGTTTAGACCAGTTTCTTCCATATGAAAAGTTCTGCTCTGAAAATTTACTCGAATTTTCTAGCTGAGACACTACATTTTTACACCTATCTCCTTCCAGGTCCTGACCATGGCTCCCGGTCTTGGACAACTCACCATCATCCCCTTCGTTGTAGCTGCCTACGACAAAACTAAGTCCCAAATGGCATTCTACGACTCATCCCGCCACGAGGACTTCCTCTTCATTTCCGGGTCCAAGATGAGAGCTTTGGCTCGTGATGGAGAAGAACCACCTCCGGGCTTCATGGCTCCCAGCGCCTGGGAAATCATGTCCTCCTTCTACAAAAACAAAGCAAAGATGCAGTCATAGATATCAGAGAGGCTCAAAGTCCCCCAAAATGACAATATTTGATATATTTCACTCCTATTCTAACTGTAGTTCTTTAGTAGGTACATTATGTAATCCGTAAATTTGTTGATCGATTTTTAGACAATAAAACTCTTTATTCTGTACAGTAAAACGATTAAGATGAGAATGAGTAACGAAATACATACTGTAATCCTGATTTTGTAAAAACCATCTCTCTAACCAAATTTTTGAAGATATATCAACATGTTGCGATGGAACATAGCAGTTGTGATAAAAGTTAAATTTCAATCTACTGCTTGATATAAATATAATGTAATGTGGTACAGTGGTACTATTTGTGTGATGATATAAATGCCATAGATGTTAAAGTTAAACCGACCATTTTTGCGAATGAATTTCTTTGACTTGGACTGTCTTTAGGCAACTAAATATAAATATTGATAGGGATCTAACTGCTATTTATTTTATTTATGATATATTTTAATTTGGGCCTTGCCTGATCATGCGTTGAGCGCCAGGGTATAAAATCTATATTTTCGCATTTTGCTGAGTTTTTTTGCGCCACTTCCTCGTTTCAAACTCCCGCTGTTGCGAAGCTATTGAAGTCAGTTTTTCCCTTTGACTTAGACTGGGGTTCTAAGCATGTTTGATATAGTAATGAACAATGAATTTGTCATGCATTGAGGTTGATATTGATGACTAAAATGTTTGTGTTTTCCTTACCATCTATAATTATTCTATATCACGATTCACGAATGAAATATGTCCCCACAATTTCACATAGACTTCCCCTCCCAGTCCCACTCAATTAAGCTCAATCCTGATATAATCAAGTCATTAAAATACGTCTGACGTCATCTTCCGACAACAACTATCGGAATGTCAACTATTTGGAAATTGGAATGTAGATAGTATCCCGCTGTAGGAAACAGTCGGTAATCACGCCACTAAATATTCCCGGGTCCCCGACACACGTCCACCACTGTAAGCTTAAATCTAATTCACGTAGAAATAGTGAGCTGGGTTTCTCCCTCCAGTTGACCTAATGAGATTCGTCGTTGTTGATTATATAGTGATTGGACACGTCCCAGGTAAAGTTGACGATGTCGATTGTTTTATTGCTCTCGACAACACACATACTTTTACACACAATCACACATACTTTTACCGACGGTTTGTTTGCAGGGCTGTAAGTGTTAGTCTGTTTGTCTCATCATTATCACTCTTTTGTTCAAATTAACGCTATGAAGATGCTTCCTGTATCAGGGGTTCATTTTCATTAGCTCTATTTGTATCTCTATTTCCATCGTAACTACATCGCTGTTGTTGGTTGTTGGTTGCTCAAGAGGTCTTCTTTATTTGTTTTTAGTCAAGAGCAGGCAAAATTCTATGCATTAGCGAGGCATAATTCCAGACTATAGCTAGGCACAATTCTAGATAGTGACAATTCCAAAAATTTGATGTGAAAAGTTGATGACCCTATTTTAACTTCACCATGTGGAGAATGGTATCTAATTTCTTTTTATTTTGTCCAAGCTCATAATTACGGTTAGGTGACTTTTGCCTCAAGCGAATACTTTTTCAGTTTTTGACGCTTTCTGCAGAAAAATGATAGCTTTGCAGATAAAAAGTTTGCGTTGTAATTGTTCAAAATTAATTATCAATTATTGAATATCCTGGAATAAGAATTACAGATGAAGTTAGAAAAATAGAATTCATCCTGCTTCAGCCTGTGTAATTATATTTTCCGCCAAACTTAGCTTTGATGTAACATAAAAGTATTATAATTAAGGAGCTGATTATTATCATATTCATAAGCCATTTCACAAGTTGAGAAGTTGGCTGATCATCTATCTGCTACTGCTAGCTTTTTAAGACTTTTTTTCGTAATCTTCTAGTGAAAGAGTAACTTTTATATCAGTTGTTAACTGTCAGTGTCATGACCTAGGAGTAAATGTTTTAATGTTGCACTAGGCCGCAACTGTACAGCTACAGGTACCGAATCAAACAGACATATCGCTATTTTAACCTTATCACCCACACTTATGACTACATCCAGTACAAAGACTAGGGCGGGACATGTCTGGGCTAAAGAAGAAGTGTGTTACTTCTTCTTTAGCCCATGCTTAGCTTTGCCAGAACACTTTGTCCCCCACCGATCATGGCCGTGCAACGTTTAAAATTAAAGCTTTCCTGCTGAACAGTAGTATTATGGAGCCAATGCTTTTGATACTGATATGGACTGCCTGAGGTCTATGTAACAAAACTATTACCAGCCGGCATAGAGAAATATTTCCGCTTTAGCGATCTTAGCTCCGCTTCATAACCACCACGTGGCATAAAGTTCCTCTTCTTGGCACGTAGCCAACCTTCCTCGGATCTGCAATTTGTTGTACTTGTAGTTGTACTCAAACATTAATCACTATTATACACACCAAACATTAATCACTATTATATACACACCAAATGATTTTACCTTGACTTATTTTAATATTTCATATTACCAAATTCATCTGAGTCTGACATAGATGATATATACATAGATGATATATGACAACTCTGAATTCTGATAGCCAGCTTTTCATCCTAAAAGTAAAAGGTCTTGACAAGCTTGAAGTTGATGCAGCACATTATTTATATTAGTATTAGTTCTACTTCTAGCTCGACTTCAACTGGCACTGCTTGTGAAGTGTTCGTTTTCTATTTAAAATTTTACTTTTAGCAACTTCCCTGTATTTTATCATTTACCCATTACTATTATGGTATTAATGTTATTTAGACAGTCACAGAGATCATAATTGTTAATCACAGACGGTTAAAGAATTTTATTAGTCTGACTCTGATCCAAACCTGAAACCAGACTGAATTGTTCTAAATTTGGAATTGCTAGGGCATATGCATAAAGTGTAAACATTTTTGGAAAATCATCATTGATCATCGATGATTTATCGATGATCGTTTATCGATGATCGTTTATCGATCAAAATATACGACTACGAGTAGCATTTTATAGGAAGATCAGGATATAATAAGATAAGCTGTACGAAATCAAACGGATCAGGCGATCAATATCATCGAAGATAATCGATGACCATTCATCATAAAATTCTATAAGTATAAGTATCATCGAGGATCATCGATAATCAGCGATTTGCTTTTTTCCGTCAAGTCCATGATCAACGCTTATCAAATATAATCATAAGTCTCGATGATCATCGCTGAGTCAGTGATGATCAACACCGTTGATCTCGATCGATATACGATCATTGATGATCAAAGATGATTTTCCAAATAATTTGTAAATGCATATATGCCATTGCCATTATATTACTAGTTTTAATATTACATTAAGTTCTTACATTGTTACACTGTGCTTTCATTGTGCTTTCTCTAAGCTTAATCAGCATGCATCTGCAAGCATATTTGATCCTCAGAATTTGATAAACCTTCGAAAACCACCTCTGGCTGTCGGGCTGGAGTTGCTTTGAAATTTTGAGGGGTTAAATTTAATCCGACTATTGTGATTGACGTAATCGCAGATATTATTAATAATATTATTAAATTTGAAGTAATGAACGACCATCAATTTTCTGATTATGCGACTGCTTTATAATTATACCTTTAACTATCCAATTTTTACTGTCAGATAAAATTCTAATCTTCGCCCTTATTTAACTGAACCTTTTTTAAAGTGAGTGCTGCGCTTCTTATTCTCAGTATCTCGAGGTAGTAGTGAAGTAGTACTTTATTATTATAGAGGTGTTGAGCTAGATACACGCTGATCGGTGCAGGATGTCATTTTCTATTGATTAGAGTGCGAGCAATCATATCAGGGGACACTTGTGAGAAAAGCTCGATTAGCAAATTAACGCTAGATGAATTGGTGGCCATTGTTTCAACTCTGAATAAGTATGGTTCATTGATAGAGATGAGATATAGCGAGACTTTCACAGTATTTCAGTCAGTGATTTGCTAATCCCCTCAACCTTTCGCTTCGTGATCCAATTCCAATCGTGATCCAATTCCAATCACAGACTTATTCTTTGATGAACCTCCTGTTGACAATGCATCTTATTTTTGATTACGCTCGCGCTTCGCAGAACAAAGATTAAGCCGATGAAAATTAATCTGAATCAACACTCGATGCTTTATTTTGTCCGACTCGAACAACTTATGAGTTGAAAAGCGGGACTTCTAAGGGCGTTGTACTTTAGCTTTCGGATCTCCATATGTAACCAAATTTTCTCCAATGTTTCAAGAGCGAGCATTATCGTACCCTACCGCACAGAATTGTAGTAAATTAGAAAAGGTTCTGAGCTGATTGAGATTCAGATAATGATATTGATAGTGATAGAGATTGACTAGTGAAGGTGGTTCGATGTTTATAGTCATACCGAATTACCGAAAGTGATCATGTCGTTTAGTAACTCGCTGTAGCTGTCCGCCATACTCAATAGCACTAAAGTCTAAGTAGCTCAAGCTGTACAATTAAATAGATGCCTGATAACGACACCCGTTTAACTAGACGAATGACCATCCATCCCGCCTTCACTTACTTTATCTTCTTGTTCATTATCACCTGGCCCGGTACAATGTAGTTGGTATCCGGAAGTTGGTCCCGCCATTAGTCAGGGCTACCCGGGTATTCGTCAATCGTCTCTCGAGAAAAGATCTCTCTCGTCATTTGTCATGACACCTCCTTTTGTAATGATTTGACACACTGCTATTAAGTGCTCAGTATTAACTTACCCTTAGTTTGTGGACCACAATTGTAACCGTATGGGACACCTTGTGGTTATTTTTATTGACTTTGAGTGAAATTATAAGATCGTACTTTGTTATTGCCTGTGTTGATTTAATTTCAATATTTTGTGAGCCCTCGTCGCACACTTTTAGTTTAAGTAGTGGTACAACATTGAAAAAAACCGGAATTTTATTTCCCCTTTTTAGCTCTCATGTTTCCACATTGCACTCAAACTTCGAAGTCAAATTGACACCGGACAAGATTGCCGAAATAATTGTCAACGGCACTTTTCCCGAGAAAACTTGGTGTCAAGCACAGGGTTCAGGAAAGAAAAAAGTTGCTTTATTTCCAGGAACGTAGTTGACCGGAGATATTGTGATTAACATAAAGGTCACACGAAAAATTCTTCGGAAATGTCTTAATGCTGCGTCCATAATTATGCAAGTCGTGAGAGTGAGACTTACCTTGCATACGCAGAACGTAATTGCTTGCCCTGTTATAATGCGCATGATTATCTGTAGAATTTTCCTGTTCACTTTCAGCTCATCTGAGATATAGTTCTGCCGAAAAGCATTATGGAAAAGCAGTGTCTTAACTGCAGTAGGCGTTGTGCCTCTGCTCATGTCTTTGTTCTCTTGAAGTGAAACCCCATATTTTTACTATAGAGTCCGGGTCCGGATGTTCGGCGTCTCACATTTAACATTATAGACAATGCATTTCAAGTTTACCATTTTAATAAACTTTAGCTTACCAAGCACCTTTAATTAAGTTACTGTTAAGGCACGTTAAAGAAAAGTAATTAGCAGCTCTGCAGCTATGGATCACCATCACTCGCCATACGACAAATCTTCTATTTGTGACGGGTCTGTTCATCTCTCGCTACAGAATGACTCACAGCTGTTGCTTTGGAAACCATTAGGTGATTTAGTCTGTCTTTTTGTCTGTCTGTCTGTCTCTCTGTCTGTCTGTCTGTCTGTCTGTCTGTCTGTCTGTCT
>JH152724.1:77035-89636 GCA_000226015.1 Mnemiopsis leidyi | reverse complement strand
CTTGGGTGATATAAATAACTCCTAGTACAAACACTTGGGGTGATATAAATAACTCCTAGTACAAACACTTGGGTGATATAAATAACTCCTAGTACAAACACTTGGGTGATATAAATAACTCCTAGTACAAACACTTGGGTGATATAAATAACTCCTAGTACAAACACTTGGGTGATATAAATAACTCCTAGTACAAACACTTGGGTGATAGTAAATAACTCCTAGTACAAACACTTGGGTGATGTAAATAACTCCTAGTACAAACACTTGGGTGATATAAGTAACTGCAGGTATTTCTACCACACTGACTACGTACATGAAGAACATAGACTCGGGTGACCAACCACCTGCTACTGTGAAGAGTAAGAAGAAGGCAGCTGACTACCCCATCAAGTCTGAGGTTAGCAGATGTCACACTCTTCATGAGTATCCAACTAACCCTTGTCAAAACAGCTAACACCGCCCTTTATCGAAATATGCAAGACAGGAAATTAACCTCCCACTCTCTTCTCAGATAGCTACAGTCATGGTTACCATAGTAGCCATCTTCCTGACCACCTTTGTGTTCCACTGTACCTGGGTGACCAGCGAGGCTTACTCCTCTCCTTCCATCGTACTGGCTGCTAGGGGACATGACGGGAACCGCATCATCTTCGACGACTTTAGGTCAGTAAAACTGATCAAGGAAGATTTTGCCGCTAGTCTGTAATGCTTTCCGTTTACTCAGCCACCCTTCGTGCGCCGTAAACGTCCTTTCTATACTTACTCAGCCACCCTGCGTTCATGTCCCCTCTATAATACCACAGCCACAATGCGTGCACGTGCACGTACCTCTAACCTGAAGTGAAGTAACAATAAACTCTATTCCTGAACAGGGAGGCGTACAACTGGCTGAAGTTCAACACCCCCGAGAACGCCAAGGTAATGAGTTGGTGGGACTACGGGTATCAGCTGACGGCCATGGCAAACAGGACGATCTTGGTGGATAACAACACGTGGAACAACACCCACATCTCTAGGGTGGGACAGGCCATGGCTAGTCCGGAGGAACACAGCTACACTATCATGAAGGTATTTAAATACTATTAAAACTTGTTCATTTTCATCAAACTAGTTTTTTAAACCACTCATATCAGTTGCTAATAGGGAAGAGAACTGTATTTTTGGGACGGCTCACAAATTTTTAGATAGCTTTGCCTGGTAGCGATTGGTCGTATCTAACGTCTCATGGTTAAAACGAGTTGGCCAAATTCAAATTTTAAAAAAGTGCTGTGTTTGCATAAATGTTCCTGTTAAGAAGTTTTATAGTAAAGATCGGGCCGATTCCTTACAAGTTAAGACAGTCCTGTTTTGTATCTATTTGTTTTTGCCCTGTTATGTGTTGCATTGCCTGTGAAATACATCTTAGAACAGATAGCACATGTGTTTGTTAGCTAATGGATAGTGGAGTAGTAGTAGAAAATCCTTTAAAATAAAATCTGTAAAGTACAAAATATCTCTTTATACTAAATATCTCTGTATAGATATTACAACACAACCTAAAAATGACGAAAAATCATCCATCCTTTAGCTTCTCTCACTCCTCTCAATCTAAATCTTAAAATCTAAAGTTGTTGAAATTCAATGCTGTTAGATACGTAGCGTAGCAGGCAAACGTATGCATACGCAAACTTATTTGTCGCCGAAATTTCACTTATTCCGATTTTCCAGACATTTAGAACGACAAAAATTAAAATCTTAATTTCTTTGGTTCTAAATGATGAGAAACTTCACGTATTCGTACGTATTTTAAAGAATGATCGCAAACGCCGTATTTAGAGCCAATTTTTTGACGTATTTGACAATGTCGAAATTAGTCACATTTTCTAGTATTATTTTGAAATTTCTACTAGTCAAGTCATTCCTTATTACATCTACTGCAATAATATAAGGTCTCCTCTCCTACATTCATATAACTATCAGCGTTCATAGCAAATAACATGGAAAAATATGCTGGTGACTGGTGAGTCCTCTTGGCCTCTCAAAATGTACTAACAATTTCAAACGAAATTTTGAGACTTTAACAGATAACAGACAGATTTTTTATTAAAATTTGACATGACCTTTTGTTTGGATGAGATGTTGAATATCAAACCCCACATACTTCGATATGTAACTTTTATGGAGTTCGTCGATGATATATCTAAATTTTATCCATAGTTCTTTTGTTGTCGCCCCATATCGATTGTTACTTAATGTTGATTGATTGCACCTCTATGGGCTTATGTTTTATTTGCTGCAAGCAGTGATTGCTTCATATCTTCTCGAGTCTACGATATAAGATTCTCTCTTTTTCTCACCTAGATATGGCTATACATTATGGTTGTCAATATCTCTGAAAAGATTTTTTCGCCGAAATCTAGCTCATTTATATCGTAGGAAAATAGGAAATCACGTCTGGGTATTATACTTTAATGAAGATGAACTCTGCATTAGTTTAAATTAGATAGGATTTCTATAAGCCTTATGAAAAGCTCCAAAATGTTGTTCTCATCGCACATTGCTACTACTGCTTGGCTGTACATGATAAAGTCGCACTTCAACGGTTCTACCTGCCCCTGTACACCATTCTCTGAGCTCCAAAGAACCACACAACCACGTTCTGTACATTAATATGTTTATCCCCTCTAGTAACGATTGAAAAACCTCGGAAGGTTTTCTCCAGATTTAAATTTTACGTAAGACATGTCCTACCCTCTGTACCGGATTCCTATGATACTTTCAGCTGCCGAAGATTTTGGTATCTCTCCATCTCTGGTTGGTGAGAAAGGTGACATTAGTCGAGCCTTAGTGTTGATTCTTTATGTCTTTGTCCTGCGTTCTTCTCCACGATGCGACATTGAGTCAAGCATTGAGATAGCCTTGCCCTCATGATTTGTAGTTTCTTCTCGAATACAGTCGAATATACCCAGTTGATCGTTAACCTTTACCATTAACCATGCACCACTTTTTCATGGATCTTCAAACAAGGGTGGAACTGACTGACTTAAACGTTATTATTTTCAGAAATGAAACTAGTTTTTAATTTATTTTTTAATAAGACATAAGGCGAACCCATACTCCCTCCTTTTCCGAATTCCGCAGCCACCACTTTAAACTTCTCCTTTTGCTTTTTCTTTGGCAAAAACGCAGGGATGGAAAATTTATTTTCAATTAAATGATTTATTTCTGTAGATTCAAATGATTCCTTATAATGAATTAACGTCAAATCTTATGATTAGAGATTTTGTATCTTATTAAACCACTAATTCTGCCCTAATAAGCCGAAAATGGTGCTGAGTCCTGATATGGGGTTAAGAATATACTTTTTCGTCCAGCTTACTTCATTCGTTCCTAGTCAAACTCAGAATACATCTGAAGAAGCCGACAGAGACGACAAAATAAATGTAATATATCCTTTTGAAGAACATATAGCTGCCCCGCCAGAAAAAACACGTGTTACCAGAGCTAAACTAATAGATCTCCCTCAGGTGCCAATAACACCTACGGAATCATCAATAAGAGATGTTTCTGTAAAATCTTTAAATTTGCAAGAAATGTTTAGAGAGGGCCAGGGTGATCATGATCTTATCCCCTATGTTAAATTAGATAAGGAGGAAGGGGAAATTTTGCAAGTAGCTGATAACAATCCACCTGAGGCTACAAAATGTCCACGACAAACTACAAACGATCCACCAGCATTTGCAAAAGTTCCGGTAGGTAAACAGTCGGCCGGGGTATTACAAAATCTTCCTACCGTTTCCAAGAACCCATTCTGGATATCTGGCACCAGCATCACCGGATTCAGCAATCCGGCAAACTTGGGTTCTCTTTCAGAGGAAAAGTTTTCTCTCATCTTGACTATCATGATGTCACCTGTCATGTTTTCTCTTGCTCCGGCCTTCATGCCGATAAACCTCCGCACTCTCCTATCTTTCATAGAGCTCTCCAAGAATAATCAGCCGATGTTTATGCTCTTTGGGGTTATCCATGTCATCTGTATATTCGATCTGCTCGGTGCTTTTGTCGAAGGTGTTTTGGTTTGGAAGGCCATTTCCAATGTTGGTTGTGAGATTTTAGGGGCAGGCCGAATCATCATATTTTTCGGGTTGTCCTTGATCCTGTCAGTAGTTTGTCTTCTAAGGATCGCTGCAGTCCTGAAACCAAGGCAGTTTAAGAGGTTCATAAGTCGGAATACTGTTCTGAAAACTATTAGTGGGATTATGATTATGTCAATTTTACTGGCAGTCATCCTGATCAAAACAAAAGTATTTATCTTTCAGTACGAGGGTCCGCCCCGCTTTTTCGGGTGCACTCTTTTTGTGGCGGAGGACATTTTCCAGGTTTTTGTCCCTGTGCTGATCATTATCATTCTCTCTGTGAACCTCTTTCTTGCTCTCACCTGCTTCGTCCTCTACCGCTACTTCAGGAATTCAGCAGTCAGTCTCTCTATCAGAGACATCAAAAGAGAGGCCCTCTTCGTGACGTCACTCTCCAGTTTCGCCTACTTTGTCTGCCATGTTCCGTCTCTGGTTACCAAGGTGGTCTTGTTTGTGGAGCCTAAGCTGATCATGGAGTTGGGGCCGCCCTACTTGCTGCTGCTCGATTTCACCCTCAGTCTCTGCTCTCACTTTTACTCCTGTGTACTGCCGTTCTGTCTGGTCACCAGCAAGGCTATCGACAGAGTGCGTTTGGCATCTGAACGCAATCGGCTTTCCAGGAAGACAACTTTACGGCATATAAAAACAGAGATGTAAACGTGAAGATGCCAGAAAAGAGAGAAAAACAGGAAGCTACTAAATCATTTCTTAAAGAGGGAACGTCAAGAAGAAATACTTCAGCATTTTAATCGCCCGCTTTCATCGGCTTTTTAGGATAGACAAAATTTTTACAGATGATTCTATACAATCTGATGTAGTCACGTTGGTTGTGTTAATAGTTCTTGTTTTTCTAGTTTCTATTTTATTTTCGGTGTTGTTGTTGCCTTGCAGTAATGGGTTGCGGGGTTTTTGTGATGTCTCTTTGTGTTCTTGTTGTGCTCTTGTTGTGCTCTTGTTGTGTTTTTGCTATTCTCTCGTTTTGCTCTTGTTCTGTTCTTGTTGTATTCTTGTTCTGTTCTTGCCGTGTTTTTGTTGTGTTCTTGTTGTGTTCTTACTGTGTTCTTGTTGTGTTCTTGCTCTGTTCTTGTTGTGTCCTTATTGTTTTCTTGTTGTGTTCTTGTTGTGTTCTTGTTGTGTCTTTGTTGTGTTCTTTTTGTGCTCTTGTTGTGCTCTTGCTGTGCTCTTGTTGTGCTCTTGTTGTGCTCTTGTTCTGATCTTTTTCTGTTCTTGTTCTGTTCTTGTTGAATTCTTGTTCTGTTCTTGTCGTGTTTTTGTTGTGTTTTTGTTGTGTTCTTGTTGTGTTCTTGTTGTGTTTTTGTTGTGTCTTTGTTGTGTTCTTGTTATGCTCTTGTTGTGTTCTTGTCGTGTTTTTGTTGTGTCTTAGTTGTGTTCTTGTTGTGCTCTTGTTGTTTTCTTGTTGTGTTCTTGTTGTGTTTTTTTTGTGTCTTTGTTGTGTTGTTGTTGTGTTCTTGTAGAGTTCTTGGTGTTTTCTTGTTTTTTTTTGATGTCTTGATGTATTATTTATGTCTCGAGTCTTGCTTAGTTCTCGTGGAACTTGCTGTGCGGAATCAATGTTAAGTTTGAGTTGCTGCTTTATAATAGGTTAGGTCATACACAAAACCATAGTTTTGAATTGAAATAAATTTGTTTTACATTCCAATTCTTCTATCCTCTTTTCATTTATAATCATGAATGTTTTTATTTATTTAATTATAAATAAATAAATAAATAATAAATAATAAATAATGATGCCAGCATCATCACACATAATCACTCAAAATATCTAAATAATTGCACAAGTTTAAAATTGAAATTTGAAGCAAATAATGACACGCGATTTTAGCTTTCGTATACAGAGATTTAATCACAATCACAGGTTATAAAAAGACAAGTACTTGTAAAAAATTGAAATCTACATTTATCAAACCTACTTAACAGCATACTTAGGTTTTCTAAACAGTCGCGTGACATGTTTTCTAAACAGTCGCGTGACATGTCGTAACCATGGCAACAGCAAGTCACATGACCTAAAATGTATTTCTCAGGAGCTGGATGTTGACTACGTCCTTGTCATATTCGGTGGAATGTCCGGATACAGCTCTGACGATATCAACAAGTTCCTTTGGATGATCAGGATCGGTGGCAGTACTCCTGAAGGTAAAAACTGTTAATTGGGTTGAAATTAAAAACTAAGTTAAATCGATCTGTCCTTTTGCAATTGCGGTAATCCTGTACGTTATTACTTAAATGTAACCCAATTATAACGAATTTAAAGAAAACTTTCATTTAGTTAAATCATTAAATTGCGGTTTTTCCTCAATATCTAACCTTCTGCTTGTTGTTTGAACTGTGACCGTTGTGGTAAATGAGGTAATACTTACAGGGGCCCATATAAAACTTCTGCAATCTGCTTGTTGTTTGAACTGTGACCGTTGTGGTAAATGTGGTAATACTTACAGGGGCCCACATAAAACTTCTGCTTGTTGTTTGAACTGTGACCGTTGTGGTAAATGTGGTAATACTTACAGGGGCCCACATAAAACTTCTACTTGTTGTTTGAATTGTGACCGTTGTGGTAAATGTGGTAATACTTACAGGGGCCCACATAAAAGAGGGAGACTACTACTCGAGTTCAGGGGAGTACAAAGTAGACAAGGACGCCTCCTCCGCCATGCACAACTCTCTCATGTACAAGATGTGTTACTACAGGTAGAACTTTCTAGCTTGGTTGTATTGAAACTATGTATGATATCTACAATTCCAAGTAAAGGTATCCAATTCTTTATCCTTAGTCAAGATTTGCTCCTTATAAGTCAGAGCTTTTGCTTCTATTTGTGTGTGCTGAAGTATATCTTATTTGTAAGTACTCAAGTAGGTATTTGTTGATTTGTTTAGTTACAAATTACGGAAAGTTGTAAACTGTGACTCTAACATTATAGGACTGGAACCACAACTATTCAAGCGAATTACTTTGTTATAAGAATAAGTTTAGCAAAACTTAAGTTGCTACCAAGTCTACCCAAACATCGCGATCGACAAATTTGCTGATACTTCGAATTCCAGGTTTGGGGAGGTGATGACAGAGCAAGGGAAACCGACCGGCTGGGACCGAGTCAGAAACCAGGAGATCGGCAACAAGGACTTCGAGCTGGACGTCCTGGAAGAGGCCTTCACTTCCGAGCACTGGATTGTGAGGATTTACAAGGTTAAAGATCTTGATAATCGTGGAAACAAGTAGACAGTTAAAGTTATGTCTGTAAGTGTATCCACCTCGCTTGTTGTTGTTATAATAAATATGATTATGATTCAAGTTTGGTTTAAGAAACATATGCATTTTTAATGATCTTGTTAATGATTACGTGATCGCATGACGATACCCCAGTCGAACTTCATGACCAAGAACTATAACATATAAGCATGAAATGATTAAATTATATACGCGTGATATTTTAGTTTTGCTGTTCATTTTGTAGCTCAGTTTATTTTTATTACTCTTTACTTATACAATTCGTCGTTTTCCTAGTACATAGTTGCTCATGGCTCTTGCTTGCTCAACGCCAAGCACGTTGCGCCGGTCTCTGCAGAAGGGCACATGACCAGATCATCTCCTCTGTGTTGCCTTGGCGCATACCCCAAACGGGGCGTGGTCGTAGGCCACTAACATTCTTAGACACAGTTGCAAGAGATGCTGGTGTAGAGATTGATGACCTTTGGGGTGTGATGCTCGATCATAGAGTTTGGAGAAAAATCGTGGAGAAGTTTTCGATCGAGGATCGCCCAAAGTAAAGTATGTATTCGTTTCGAATGAGGGGCTAGCTTTGTACGGCAGCGCGCACTCTCCTGACATTTTCGCTTCGAATGAGGATCGCACAAATGACAAAGTCAGACAAGGCTTGTCGCGGTGATACCCGACTCACGCAGCTAAAGCTGTAAACGGTAGACGGATATAATCTCGTCAAGACAAGGCTAGCTAACTTCCATGGTTCAGAAACGCACAGCCCCAACGGCATGAGGGGTATCCAATTTCATGTTCAAGGCCTAATCTGTAATCGTTAACATGATCAATTTGCTCACTTGTACAGCAGCGCGACCCTCCCGTCATTTTTAACGAAACGAAACGTCTCGCCAGGAGAGCAGCAAGCTGCGAGCCGCGCGCGAGTCAAGTAACACCTTGACAAACCCATATCACATATGTTTGTACAAATCCAAACAACCCAAATGTGTGTGCGCGCGCGGCTCCGAATTCGGCCTCGGACTTGTCGCTTAACGGGCGATGCGCGTCAAAAAATGCGCGTCTAGAAATGCGTGAGAGCGCGTGATGGCCGCGACGCGACAGTATACAGTATAGGTTATATTATCAACTTACAAACTTGTTGCAAGCTCGCTCACATTTGCTTGACGAGATGATATCCGTCTAACGTTCTAACGAAACGCGAGGAGAGCAGAAAACTGCGAGCCCGCGCGCGCGGGTCGGGTAACATCTCGACAAACATTTGCAATCTGGCGATTCATCAATTAACCAGGTGCTTACGACTGAAAAAGCACTCTGCTTAGAGCAATTCAACAAACGTCAAACAACACGTTGTCGAGGATGCCCTTTTTGCTTTTGCGCGCATCGCGTAGCAGTGCAACCGCAATGCAATTGTTGTTTCACTTTGTCCGACCCTCACTCGAATGAGCGAATAAAATGACGGGAGGGTGCGCGCTGCTGTAAAAAGATGTTGTTGTACGACATGGACAGCGCGCACCCTCCTGTCATTTTATTCCCGCTTCGAATGAGGGTCGGACGAATGAGGGTCGGATGCTTCTTCAACATCAAACTAAAACTCGTATCTATATATGTCTACCAACCCCTACAATTTCGTATAACTTCTTTGACGAGATCATATTTGGCTAAACACGCATATCCCTGTGCTTAAGCTTTATAGCGCGAAATTAGGACGGACGCGCAGCGTGAGTCCAAAGTCACAGTGCTGTGTTGGCTTAGCAAAAGCACGTCCGTCTACCTTCCTAACGAAACTTGACGAGATCAGATGATAGAAAACTGCGAGCCGCGCGCGGGTCGGGTAACATCTAGTCTCGACAAAACGAAACGAGCAGCAAAGCTGCGAGCCGCACGAGTCGGGTATAAATAACACCTCGAAAATAATATAATATAATAATTATTTCTTTGACCTGACATTATTTCTTTGAAACAAAAAAAATTGCACCCCGCGCAGTTCGTAACCTGATGGGATTGAAATATTGAACACGCACTCAACAAATCGAGCGCTAAATTATTTCATCGCAAGAAAATCTCTGTTGAGTACGGTTATCTGTCTGGCTAGTTTTGCTATTTATCGTTTAAGGCGATCGTGTAGTTCATTTTTGCTAAGTATTCTAGCTCATCACTTGAGATCAAAGCGTTGACTTAAAAAATTCTATTTACCATTGTTTGTTGGCACTTATTCTTATTCTGAAATATCTTGGCATTCAAACTTAGAAGCGGTTCAGGCACCCAGGGAAGGCCAATTTTGGGACTTTTGCAGCCTGCAGATGTATGCCTATACAATTTTATGCCAATGGAAGATGCTTCTGGTGACTTAGCCCTTGTCTTATCAATTGTCCTTAAAAATTAGCATGCCGTCAAAATTGAAAGCTCTCTTTACTTCTGCAAAACTACCTTCCTTTTGAGGCTATTTTAAAATTTTCTTGCATAATGATATTTAAAATTGTGATCTACTCGAGTCAGAAGTAGTATTCACTGCAGGTTGGACAAACTTAACATAAAATGTTCTAACAATTTGTATTCCCGGATCTGTCAACCCCAGAGGAGTGCGCTAAGGGCCTTTGTTCAGGCAATCTTCTTCGGTCGACTCAGCCGAATGACCGAGAAACTGCGATTGTGGGTGAAATGAGGAGAGTCACCGTTAAAAGATTTGGAAACTTCCAGGAGCCCCTTCAGTATAACTGTACATGTAAAAGCCTGGGTACAGGTGTAACAAATACAAATAAATACAATTAGAAATACTAGGATAACTGTTGTCGTAGCTGATGTCTCCCTTTGGCATGATACTGGTTTTAAAAGACCAGCCAGTTAAATATCAGATTCCGTGCTAGTCATACCAATTATCCAAGAACGTTTGGATGATCTTTGTTCTCAATAGGACTACTAGGTATGTAAGCATCTTTCTTTGTAACAAATTAGACACTGTTCTGCAATATTTCAATAGGTATAACACCTGTTATCTTCCTGCTGAAAGTTTATTGGCAGGTGACAGGAACTAAACATATTTCTCGAATCTTGACCTACAAAATGATAGACCTTACCTTAACTGATAGATTATAAATACTGATAAAAATTAGTTATCACTGGTATTTATAGATTGTTAATTTAGATTAAGTCGAATATTTTATACATCAAAGTTGTCTGAGAATTATGTTGTTTGTCTGTTACTTGCTAATGAACTTTCATCCAGAAGATGATAGGTGTTATACCTAGTGAAATTTTGCAGAACAGTGTCTAATTTGTTACAACTCGAAAACTTGTTTAACTTGATGCTTACATAGGTACTTAACGGTCCTATTCAGAATGAAGATTTCGAAGAATGCGTTCTTCTACATTCCATTTGGAGATGATGTTTTGGTTATTATTCTTCATCTGCCAATATGCTAACGGAAACACTGCCCAATGACATATATAGACCATAGAATACTGACTAAAAACAAGTTAAAAATGTAACCATGTTGTTGTTCTTGTTGTTGTTGCTGTTGTTGTTGTTGTTGTTGTTGGTGTGAGGAGATGTCAAAGGATAGCCAGCATAGTAAATAACACAGGTGAAACTTGTGTCCAGAGATTTTAGTCTCATAAAAGGCTTGTTAGACACAAGATCCAATGTTGTAGAGTTTTTGTACTATTCAGCTCGTCTCCACTGCCACCAATTCAGCACAAATAATCTGCTGTTGTCAAGCAGTGCTCAGATCTAAGTTGATCTAATATGCCAGAGCCACCTTTTCTTAAACTGTTAAATAATGTGGCTCTAACAGAAGTTGGATCGAGCTGAGAATTTTGTCAATGGGAACAAGCCTGATACAGCTGCACAGCATTATCATTATGTGACAGTTTACTTGGCGTGGCTCAGAGAAATTCTAAGCTCTTCTCACAAAACCCCTTTCTTCACCACTACTATTGTGATTAAACAGGTCATTAACAATTTCAACATCCGAAAACTTATGTTTGTTTTGAAACAATTGAAAGGTGGCAGTTAAGTTTAACATGTTAAGTAGGTATTAGCAATTACTATCTCGTTAATTAGGAAAAGTTATTAAATTGTTACCATTTTCTAGCAGTTAGGAACCATATTTGCTAATAGCTTGGACTGAGACTGAAACAACTTGTTAATGCCAAAATAGGGTTTAACATGATTTATCATTTAAATTTCATTTAAAAGAAGGATATAGTTCAATTTAAAGTGAAACTAAGCCAACAAAGATCTCACTATATTGCACCAGACACTGCCTTAGCCTGTGTTTGAGGCCAAATAGGTACTTATAAAATTGCTGGAAGCAGTGATACATTCTTTGACATGATAGTGTAGAAACTATAACTTAATCATTTACTCCACCCAGTATGACTATTTCGGCCGAGTCTCTCCCTGGCTACCAGACCAGAACCACAAGTGATGCAAAGCAAAACCTCATCATGCAGAAAAGTACAGGTTCGGTTTTACATTTTACACTAATGCTTGTCAGTTTTTATGCTGTAATTTATAGCACTGTGCATCACTTATTTATTTAGCTTGCAAATAACCGATTTGAAAGACATTTGTGAAACATCGGGCTATTGTTGGTAAACTGTGACTAACCACGACTATGCCTGCAAGATCAAGACAGATATAAGAGTAACATTATAAGTAAGAGCAATGTTACTTCATTGCTCTAAAAGATGCCTATACATAATACGACAGACGGCTGCCATGTCATAAACATTGCAGCAATTTAAACTACACGGACTGCAAAAGTAACGGAGATTTAATAAGTTACGGGCTGGTTCTAGATGTCGATCAGTCAGGAAACTCAGTGGCAAGAAAAATTATGCTACTCCTTTCTCGTAATATATGCGTTGAATTATGCATACCAAGAGTTTCCCTCAGTCATTTTTTTCGTTCTGTTTGGACTGTCTGTTTGGTTTGTATCAAGTAAGATTTCATTACAACACTTTTCAAATTTAGAAAACTGCGGATAATCTTGCAATCAAGCGTCCGGAAATATGAGTTTAAATGTCTAAATAATGACTTCATGAAGAGTTCCTTAAAACATCAGTGCAAATATTTATTTTACCGCAGTGCGACAGTCTACCCTCGACCCGTTCCAAATGAAAGTAAAATTTAAGATTATGTTTCAGAAGATTACTATAATTCTCGTACCTACTAATTCCACCGCACCGTGACCTCACTTGGCCTCTTTTCCTGCTACTGCTTTTGTGTGAAAGTTCTCTCTCTCTC
>JH152724.1:63046-76178 GCA_000226015.1 Mnemiopsis leidyi | reverse complement strand
AATCAATTATAATAAATCAAGTATTACAAATAAAACCACAAACTGTAAACTAAGAAAGCCAGGTATCTCAACTGACAGGACTGAAAAACGGAAACAAAACAACAAAAAATGACGATAAAGTGAAGCAATGAAAACCCAATAAACCGACTGCTTCGGCTTAACATTTCCAGAAATTACCCCGACATACAATCGCAACACCATATATTCCTGCATAATTATCGTCCGAGACACTTATTTATAAAATAACACGATAAAACATTGACCAGACCATTAATTGATATACCTTACCAGTAATAAGTTTACAAATCGGGGGTTACCATGACTCATAAATGCTTGCTCCGCATCCTCCTCTCTCTCTATACAAATCTCCTCTTTGACTTCCTGTCCGGTATCGTTCCTTGTAATCCTTAATAATTATATCTAACCGTTATAATTATATCTAACAAAACTATCGTTACTTGTAATCTGTAACCGTTATATCAAACAAAACTATCGTTACATGTAATCAGTAACCGTTATATACAAAACAAAACTATCGTTACTAGTTATACCGTAACCGTTATATCAAACAAAACTACCGTTACTAGTAATCCGTAACCGTTATATCAAACAAAACTATCGTTACTAAGTTACTTGTAATCCGTAACGGTTATATCAAACAAAACTATCGTTACTAAGTTACTTGTTATCTGTAACCGTTATATCAAACTAAACTATCGTTACTAGTAATCCGTAACGGTTATATCTAACAAAACTATCGTTACTTGTAATCCGTAACGGTTATATCAAACAAAACTATCGTTACTTGTAATCCGTAACCGTTATATCAAACAAAACTATCGTTACTTGTTATCCGTAACCGTTATATCAAACAAAACTATCGTTACATGTAATCCGTAACCGTTATATCAAACAAAACTATCGTTACATGTAATCAGTAACCGTTATATCAAACAAAACTATCGTTACATGTAATCAGTAACCGTTATATCAAACAAAACTATCGTTACTTGTAATCCGTAACGGTTATATCAAACAAAACTATCGTTACTAGTAATAATATTATACTTATTTTAAATCGGACACTCCAACAGCCACATGTTACACAAGTGTAACGGCCAATTACAGGAGGCCGAATGTACAATTATACATACACGCCAGTGACGGTTAAGGTAGTGTGTACCATACTTTTATCGCCCGAGACTTCGCTGCAATGGGCAGCTACTCATTTAACCCTCACACCCGATTACTCGAGCATTTGGCTGAGTGGACCGTGGGGCTGCATAGATCCAACGGAATCCTTAGCTGAGCATCAACGATGCTCACCCCATGGCCAGTGCCGCAGTTGGGAATCGAACTGCTAACCTTTCGATTAGCAGGTAGACGATTTAACCGATTGCGCCACTGAGCCATAGTAATCCGTAACCGTTATATCTAACAAAACTATCGTTACATGTAATCCGTAACGGTTATATCTAACAAAACTATCGTTACTAGTAATCCGTGACCGTTATATCAAACAAAACTATCGTTACTTTTAATCCGTAACCGTTATATCTAACAAAACTATCGTTCCTTGTAATCCGTAACCGTTATATCAAACAAAACTACCGTTGCTAAGTTAATTGTAATCCGTAACGGTTATATCTAACAAAACTATCGTTACTTGTTATCCGTAACCGTTATATCAAACAAAACTATCGTTACTTGTAATCCGTAACCGTTATATCTAACAAAACTATCGTTACTAAGTTACTTGTAATCCGTAACGGTTATATCTAACAAAACTATCGTTACTAAGTTACTTGTAATCCGTAACGGTTATATCTAACAAAACTACCGTTACTAAGTTACTTGTAATCCGTAACGGTTATATCAAACAAATCCGTAACAAAACTTCCCTTGACACCTGCAGTACACCGGCGTGGGGACGTAATCTAATTCGCTTGTTACGGTACAATTCACGTATCGTATAGCATATATACGGTTAATGTTATACTTTTTAAATTTGTCCTTGTTATGGTCCCCACAGGATATTTGTGTTACTTTATGTTTAATGTTACGTACCTTTGTCGCTCCGTATTTTCTGTTTTTCTCGGCCCAGTATGCTTCTCTTTGTCTTCTTGTAATAAATATTTAAAAAACACATTTTGTTTATTTGTGTGTCGTGGTCTGAACAAGCTTGCGTGTTTTTGTGTGGCCAATTTTAAGTAGCGTAACTTTAAGTAGCGTAGCGTAAAGTAGGGTGACTTAAAGTAGCGTGACTTAAATTTACACGACCTAAACTAAGAGCTGCAATAAGTAGATTTAACCTTACCAAGTATTGACGCTCGACAAATATGGGCTGAACTTTGAGAAACGTTCTTTGGAACCCCGCAATCTACGTGTGTGTGGCTATCCTGCTGGTCTCTAAAAGCTTTTACTCGCAGAATTTACTTTTACACAACTTTTATCCCACGTTGTAGCTCGTGGCTTGTCGGATTACTCAAATATTTGAGATGTAATCCAGAATATTCTAAGTTTATAGAGATTCACACTGTTCGATTTATCACGATGTTCGATAGTTGATACGTTAAACTGATGAAATTTGTCTGTCTGTTTATCACTTCCTGGTCATTAGTCATTAGACTTTTAAACTTCAGACACGCTGTTGTTTAACTTTAAACCCTGCCTTCCTAGTGGGGCCTGTATACTCTGTATACTCTGCTATGTTGTCATGACCCCTATATGGCTTTCTGTATCGTCTTCAATGTAAGTGGAATTGTGCTGATAGAGTTCCGCAGTTATACTGATGACGTAACGGTATAAAATGTTGTATGTTTATAATATGTATGATGTAAAAAGTAAGTTAATGATATGTATTATTTATAATATGTATGATGTAAAAAGTAAGTTAATGATATGTTGTATTATTTCCCTCACAGCCTACATTGATCACGGATGTACCGGCCTAACTGTGTTTCTACATATCACGTGGAATTAACATTTATTGACACACCCTCAACCCCGTACCTAGTGAAATTCCAATGCAAGTCGTAAAGTATTAGCTTCGAATCTTACCGCTATATGCTATTTTCTGTCATGTTATTTTTTGTCTTGTTAACTTTGAATCTGTTGTAACTTTTATTAAATGTAACTTTCAATTGTGCTAACCTGTTGTGCTTGTACATTTGAGATCCTCTTTGCAGAATTAGTTTGTTCTCTGTGCTTTACCTCTTGTTACGATATAATATCTTGACTGTATTTCCGGGCTTATTTGAAATCATAAACATTTTATACCGTTATGGCTATTGTTCGAGTAACTGAACTCGCTAGTTAATCATTTTAAATTTTATAGAATTGTTGCGCTGTTGTTACTGAGTTGTACTGTTTTAGTATTTTTTCACTAACCTATAGCAGTACAACTTACTTCTAAGAAATGTTTGAAACGTTAATAATCAACTGTTTATGTTTTCATAAAATTTGTGGACCTTTCCCAGTTAAATTTTTCCTCACTTTTGGATCCCATGATTAGTTATTGGAACATAAAAGTCGACGTCAGATCACAAGCTACTGAAGCAAGATCACGTGTTACCGACGAAAGATCACGTGATACTAAAAACTGTGACAAAAATACAGGTAGAACTGTCTAAGGTTCTACCAGAGTTTGTCTCATGTATTTGGGATCGGATCTCTGCGACTCCGGCAAAACCTCCGACCAAAACATAAACTCTGTCTCCGACAACGAAGTCGATGGTAAGATCTGAGGCTTTCAGAATTGTAGTCCTATTTTAGTCTTACTTACAGCTTCCTTCATTCTCATTGTATTAGTCGTGCTATTTATCATGTTATTAGTCCTATTATATTTAATGAATTTGTACCTTTTTAAAGGAATCCTTTATGAAGTAGATAAAAAGCTGCAAACCAACCGCCCCTATATTTCACGTGAAAACTACGAAGTGGGGCCTCTACAGCTGATATGAATATTTCGATAACTCTGCAAGATATCGATACTTACTTCAATCAGCTAACTTCTGACAAATTGAAAATAGTATGAGCTGCGCCTCATTAATTTACATACTTGGCTACGGTATATCCCGCTAGGGAATATCCTGGTTTAAAACGACAGTTAAAATATTCTGCTCCAGGCCTGGACTGAGATACGGAATTAAGTTTCTACAATGTATGACACAGTGAAAAGCTAAGTTATATTTGTGAGAACGTGTACCCAGACTTACGACTGAGCTATAAAAATACCACTTTATCTCCCTGCATATCTTCCGCTTTATCTACTAAGTAATTCATGCGTGCCACGGATTGTACATGCCTGTAAGTGCTGTGCTGCATAGTTTATTTGAGCACTGAGTTGTACTTATTTCAGTAGTTGTAACGTAATTGTAACAAACAAACGTAGTTCGTCTCTTTGTAATTTATGCACCCGTACGAAATGATAGTTTTACGAAAGATGGAATGATCGCCTCGTGTAAAATGCATGTGTCATCTTGAACAATCTAAAAACAACCTAACTGAAAAAAACATCGAGTAACACAAAAATAAGAAAAGTTCAAATCAGACTCTGAGCCGGTTAACGCTGCCATGCAGTTTACTATCATTAACACACACGCAATAACAAACTCTCTTTATACAAATTTCCTGAACCGATGGTGCTTCCTCATTGGTCAATCCGACACCACCCCTGCCGTTGATTGGTCCGCATATACCGCCTGTTTTCCTGTAGGATCACTAGAGCTTTCAATAAAATATCCAGTGAGATCGCTACTCGCAGTGTAACAGTGTGGACAGCTTCGTGTCGCTCGTTGCAAAACTCAAGTGTTAAGAACATATAAATAGCTGTTATACTATTGTACTTACTCCTCTCACTAATCGGGAAATCGTGTCTAATTTTTCGTGGACGAGAGAGAGCTCCGTAATTGCCAGATCTTGCTGCGTAGTGCAACCTTTTCTCTTGTTCTTTTCTAACAGTTCTGTGTTGGACACTAATCACGTGGTACCAACAGTTCTGTGTTGGACACAACTCACGTGGTACTAACAGTTCTGTGTTGGACACTACTCACGTGGTACTAACAGTTCTGTGTTGGGCACTAATCACGTGGTACTAACAGTTCTGTGTTGGACACTAATCACGTGGTACTAACAGTTCTGTGTTGGACACTAATCACGTGGTACTAACAGTTCTGTGTTGGACACAACTCACGTGGTACCAACAGTTCTGTGTTGGACACTACTCACGTGGTACTAACAGTTCTGTGTTCGACACTAATCACGTGGTACTAACAGTTCTGTGTTGGGCACTACTCACGTGGTACTACGACAACACGTTCTGTGACGCGACATTTCTGGCAATTATTCGACTATTTATCCGACATGCTGAGCGGCTGTTAAGTTGTTCTGGCTTTGTCTTTTCTTCTTTAGTTTTCGTAACTAGACAGTAGCTATTAGGTTAGCATTGCAATTGTTTGTTGTAATCCAGCGTTGCTTTTTCTTATTAAGCTTCATATTTATATGATATTGAGCGAGTAACTTTTAGGTGAGCACAAGTGCAATATTTTGACATATACACTTATCTTACATATTTTACCACCTACATTCACACAGCAGTTACATACTTTACCTTGCATTGCTCCTAGTAACAGCCGTTAAACTAAACACAACACAATAGCCCTTACACAATACATCAAGCTAATAGCTAGGTAGAAGACCTGTGTTAGTTCACTCCTCCACAGAAGTTGCTTGCTTTGTATTGCAGTGTAACGTTTGTCCCTCTATCCCCCCTCTCTCTGTCTCTATCTCTGTCTTTCCATCTCTATCTCTGCATATCTCTCTATTGTGATGTACGGGTCTGAAAGGGGAGTGCTAGAGTACCGGAGGTCCTTGTCTAAAAGGAAGAGTATCGGTCTGATAGCTGACCCGAACAAGCCTGAAACTCCACCTCCTTGCCCAGACCCTCCCGAACCTAGTGAGTAGGGATGTTAGTTATTGGTAGTGTTAGTTATTGGTAGTGTTAGTTATTGGTAGTGTTAGTTATTGGTAGTGTTAGTTATTGGTAGTGTTAGTTATTGGGAGTGTTAGTTATTGGGAGTGTTAGTTATTGGGAGTGTTAGTTATTGGGAGTGTTAGTTATTGTGAGTGCTTGTTATTGTGAGTGTTAGAATATTGGGAATGTAATCTGCGAAACTGTATGGGTGTAAGTATCCGCTAGAACTTAAAAAACACCCTATTATTTTACACTGATAATTGCAACTTCTATTGCTGCAGTGCATTCCTATAATATAGTCAAGTTTTGGACTTCTCCTTGCCATGGAATCAAGATCTAAGATTGAAGCAGTTAACTTGGGTCTGATTACCTAATCTTTTAAAACTGATGTAGAGTTTAAAACTGATGTAGAGTTAAATCAACAGACTTGGAATGCGCCTTTTGCAGAAAGCTGCAAGTAGATCCAGTCTCTGTGCTCTAGTATGAGAAACTGTGGGTTTCTATAAGTTGGTATAATTAAGTATTTACACAATTAGATATAGCAATCTAAAAATAATTGCCCTTTTAATGGGCATATTGCAACTGTAATCGTACGTTATGTGCTGTCTTAGTTGGCAGAAGAAAGCTATTAGTAGCTTCTTGGAACTGAACTGATACTTATCTCAACAATTTAGACGATTGTAAGTATTCGACTAATTATACCCGAAAAATCTGAAGAATGTCAAATAGTACGTAGACAACGGAGAATTAATTAATGGCTGTATTGTGTTGATACTTGGCTCTGTCATTGGAGAATGGGTTTACTGACATCATTGTGTCAGTAAATCAGCTGAGTGATCTGAAAGAGGAGGGACAAATTGTTAGATTAATTGTTGGGATTGCTATAAATGTTTGAGAAATATCTTTTATGTCAACTAGAAACCAAAAGTTGTTCTGTTGATCACCTTTTTATAAAATCAAAACAGTTGGTCCCCGAATAATCATAACTTAGAAACAGAGGACTTCAAGAATAATTAGTAATCAAGATTATCAACCACCAACTACACACATAGCACTGTAATTGTGCGGCATATCAGTGGTAGTTTTGCTTGATTAGACAGCGACGGTAGCTCAGTAAGTAGAGCAATTGGAAGTCGACCAAGAGCAAGAGGTCGTGGGTGCAAGAGGTGCAAGAGGTCGTGCAAGAGGTCGTGGGTTCAAGCCCCAGTCTTTTCGAGTAAACTATCTCTGATGTATCATACAAAAATGGGCAGGTTGTTTTTCTGATTTCAGAACAATTTCAATAACATGGTATCTACTATCTGCTATCTAAACTTACATCCTACCCCCGCAGGAGTACACGACAGTGCACACAGAAAGCGTCTGGCGACCGCCAACAAGCGGTGTTTCGACGCTGACTCTGTTACCATCAACTGTGACGGCAGAGATGGACTTCTGTACGTTCTCGGCAGAGGTGAGATGATGGTGGATCAGTGAAGTGGGGAAACATACAATTAGGAGTATTGAATAGCGCTTATTTTTGATTTTGTTTCTTCCATTATTCCGAATTTTCATGATGCAGATGTAAATTTTACTTTGAGTACTTAAATTTTCTCATTCATCCGTACCTATTCCATCCTACTTCCTCTAATTATCATGTAAGAGAAGGTATGATAATGGTACTTATAATGATAGTTGTGGCAGCAGGAAGGGAATAGTTTGACCTAGGAAATAAGGAAAATACCAGGAAGCAGTACAAGATTAATGAGTATTTTCGACAAGTGGTTAGATCTCCTTTTCCAATATTAAAGCTAAAACTTTAAAGCTCTGTCCCATACAAAGGCAAATTCCTAAACCGTGTCATTGGCCGATCTGAACATGCATCTCTCAGGAGACTATAATAACATAGAGGCTATTATAGCGAAAGATACACATCATTTTCCATATCATGACAATAAGAATTCATTATCGGATCAGTGTTTTTTATCAATTTCTCAAGAAGAACTCGTTTATTCCATTTGCATTTTACTGAACAGTCATCACGCAGTACTCTTCCTGAAAAAATGTTCGATACCGGGCATTTGCTACTCCACGTTTAACAGGTTGATATTTGCACTAAAACTTTAGAAAAATAGGAAATTAGTCTGTCACATTCTAACACAGTCTAAAACAGTCTAACACATTCTAACACACTCTAACACACTCTAATACACTCAAACAGATTTTAAAACCTACTAACACACCTTCAGATAACGGACGCCTCAACAAATGGCGGATAGAGCGTGGTGCTCTTATATTCCCGGACTGGAGCAAAGGGGAGATTATCCTAGGTGGCAAGGACGACGTGAGGAAGGAACTGAGAAACGAGATATTAGAACTGATCGTAAGTTTATTGTTTATTTTACCTATAAACATAAACACTCTAGAACTTTCGTTCAATGTGATTCAAAATAGAGACCGAAGTTATGTCAGTATGTTGTTTGATCAATTCTAGACAAAATTCTACGGAAAGTGGATACTGGGAATTCGACACTTTCCCTTCACGTAACACCTTTTTTATGTGATATAACGATCTAATAATTTCCGACTCCTCTCAAACAATAACTCATTGAGAAGAAGAAGATTTCTGACGACTGAAAATAAAATTTATTACATGAAGTAATTCATAAAATTGTCACAAGTCATGATTGCAAAGGTTTACACTGCAAAGTAACACTGCCGAAGTCTGTTACTGAATGAACTGTCTCTCTGGTAAACTTTGTCTAGATTTCATCCTTAAATGAGTCATAGTATCTTTAAATGAGTCATAGTATAGAAGTCTGCACGTTTACATTCAAATGAAATCGTCGTCTACTCCATTCCATGGGGTCACGACATGACAATTGAAATCAAGTTTCACTACTTGATTTGCCGATTAGATGCTTTATCGCTCCAAGTGTTCCTCAATGACTAATGCATGAACCTCCTGAGTCCTACAGTCAGAGAAAGACACATCAGAAGAACAGCCCCAAACATACAATAACAGTAAGAGTGAAGGTCGAACAGAGAAGGAGCAAACATGGAAACAATGTAGAAGACACAAAATCCGTTGTTGTTGACGGAGAAGCCCAGAGAGGTGCCACTCCCGTAGACCCTGCCGGCAACAGTGTAGTAGATAATGCTGACTCCGCTGTCAGCCAGTCCGATCAGCCCAGCAATGACTACAAGATACATGTTGTCCGGTGTAATGTAGGTCTCCGCCGCCCCGACCTCAGTAATCTCTGCAGCTGCGTTTTTAGGGAAAATCAGGATTGAGAGGGTTATAGCAATGAATTGCATAATACTCGCTAGGATAATGCAGGCTGTGTTGTTGAGCCATCTCGACACGAAATTCCAGGAGGTTGCTCCCACAAGCATGGCTGCTCCACTTACCAGGGCTGTCAGAGGTATCACGTCCCTTCTGTCGGTGATGGAGGCTGTGGCTGTAGGTAACATCTTCATGAAATACCCCCAGATGAACCCCCAGTAGATTAGCGGCAACAGCAATATCCAGAACTCTTTTGTCCTGAACATCTTTCGAAACCACTCGGCTGCCGTGGGTTGGTCGGTTTGGGTTGGGGTGGTAACACCGTCTTTTTCATCGGATTTTCCTACCAAGACCTGGACATCTGCATCATATTCTTTCTGGTGTCCCTTCTCATCGATCTCTAAGTACCTTATTTCATCTTCCTTCAGCGGCCTGTGTCTTTTAGAACTCTTTTTTATATCAGTGACAGTAATAGTGGCAATGAAGACAGCAATGACTGTAACAGCACAGCAGATGCTGTAGAGCATGATACGATTCTCGGAGGAGATAGTGGTTACGTTCTGAAAGTATAGGTAGTTGATCAGTGCTCCCACGGTCGGACCCAGTGCTTCTGCCATCCACCAGTAGCCCATGTTTCTCTGTGCCTGGCTCTCTTCAGAATTGTCCATCACTGCCATTGGCCAGAGTATCCACAGAGCTCCAGCTCCCAATCCAGACAAAAAATACCCGAAATAAATAAAAGCCTCGTTGACAATCCATATCATCACCCAAAAACCTCCTGTTAGAAGCAGTCCCGTTGTCGCAGCTGTGACTTTGATTCCTACAAGCTTGTAGAAGGGATGGAAAACAAATCCCACCAGGATACAACCGACATATTTGACAATCTCGGAGTAGTACCCCACGTTCAGATCAATGTCCGTACTCTCAGCTAGAGCCACATTTTGCACTGATGCCGCTGGGTAGGCGGCCATCATGCACATGCTCATACACACGCTGGCTACTACCAGATTCTTCGTCCTCTCATGGCAACACATGTGTAGTCCCATCTTGATCCCCCTGGGGTTAGGTTCATTAGAGAGTTGGTTTAAACTGTAATGGGTTTTGTTGGTGATATGTTGGTGTGTAATAAATTGTGGTTTCAAATTGCTTTTGCGTTTTGGTTACATTGGAACTTTTCGTTTAAGGAGACTGAGAGGGCTAATGCTGCTTTTTCGCCTGGTACTAATAACCCGGTTAGTAAAATGAGATTTCTAAAAAGCAATCGAGTAGATAATTTTTGCGAGTTCGCTGAATGGCGTCAAACTCAAAGAGACTTACAAAGATTAAACAAACAAAACACAAATCATCCTACCCAAGATCACTCAACACCGGTATCATTAAGATCAGGCCGAATGAAATCATAAAACTTAGCATATCGATATTTGAAGATTTGATCAATTTATTGGATATCAATTTTGAATTATACCCTATAGCGCGTATACGGGACTTAGGTTGTAACTTCCGAAACGGAAACATGCACACAATCAATTCAAACATTAACCTTTTAACAAAACACATACAGTCAAACCTCTATTTACCAGGCCTCTCGGGGGAAAGGGAGAAGGTCCGGTAAATCGAGGGACACGGTAAATAGAGGCACGGTAAATCGAGGTTTTACTGTATTAATAGCCTTTAATGTAGTGAAGAGGAGTTAACATATAAACAACATATAACTTCAACTAATGATGCTTGAAATGGAAGATCACGCACTACACACTTTCATAGACGGAGCTTAGATCGTTCATTGTTTTTGGGCAGCCGTGAATCTCGTTTTCATGAGGCAATGTGAAGTGTTTGTTGTTGTTGGTGTTATGGTGGGTACAAAATATTTATAGATACACTCATGTTCTTTGTGTGCTAGCTAATATTCGGCCCTTGCTTGTGCTTAAGAGATTAATCAATTAACTGCCTGTGGATAAGAAGTAACGATGATTTGCCCCTGAATACGAAATTAGTAAATTGAAAATAAATCTAAGGCGAAATCTATATACTCTTAAAAAGTACTGCGGAAACACACCATGACCATATTACTCAGGGCCGTAGCTGGGATTTTGAAATGGGGGGGGGGTCAGCTGCGAAACTCGGCGCGAAGCGCCGAGTCCACGCGGGGGTTTGGGGGCGCAGCCCCCAACAGGGTCCAGGGGCAGAGCCCCTTGCTGGGGGGTTGGGGGGGCGGAGCCCCCCGGAAAATTTTAGCTGGAATATGGGTAAAAAGATCATTTGTTATCAATAAGAAAGCAGAAAATCGAGGCATCTTGAGGTGTTGACGCAGGCCCAATGCCCATACAAAATCTGTGACTATCTGGTATGCTCACTTTTCAGACATTATCTGTGCCATGATCTATATTCTTAAAGAAATTTGTTAGATAAATCAGGGTATTTAAATGATATAGATAACAATTTTCAATTTTGCAATCGAGAATAATAAACAAATGGGCAATGGGCAATGGCAAGTATCATGTTCGATTGTGATAAGTGTCAAGATTCAAGTTGTTAGCTTATAGCTATTAAATAAGAACTATTAATAAAAAAGCATCGTATTTCTAATACTGATTAGAATTTATGTTTTCAGCAATGGAAATTTAGATGTTTAGACAGTAGTCAAATCTGGGGGGTCAATGACCTGCTTCCCAGGTCATATTTGAACCCCCCCTTCCCCAAATTGGGGGGGGGGGTCATGACCCCCCCTGTCCCCCCCCTAACTACGGGCCTGATATTACTATAGTTTAATTCAATTTAGTGTGTCAAAAAAAATAACTGCCAGGTACAATAAAAACACTGACTTTAAGTGAGGAGTTACATTAACTATTGTGTACCAACTCCCCAAAACGGTATAAAACGTAAAACAAGAACCCACTGTAACTGAAACACAGCCAGTGTCTACGGAAGTGGCCACACAAGAAGAACACTGTGACAGAAAGACAAGATATACTGTACTGGCGATACTCAACTACCTCATAGAAACACACATGATCATATATAATATACACATTCTGTCGTTGCGGGGTTGACCTGTTTATAACGGCTTGTCTGGAACAGTGGTTGATATGTAAACATTTGTGTCTGTGTATGTATTGAGTTGTATGTTGTATATGTTAGGTGTGGATATCTCCGAGGAAATGTTAAAGCTGTGTCAACTGTTCGAAATCCAAGATTAGAGCCTCATTCTCCGGTTAATATATGAAGTAACACTAAAATCGCCTTAAATTCAAACAGAAAATGAATGAACATTAGAAGTAGACGGCGATGAACGAGTATGCCTATTGGACCTGCAACTCTTTTGATTTTATTAAGCTCCATATAATCAAATTTACCCACGTTGGACATCGCTCATCGGACATTGTCTTGTATTTTACTGGTTGGTTCTATGATCAAATATCGACAAAACAATACCTTCATAATATTTTTGTTTATCAACTCAGAACCGACGTTAACCTTCCTTGTGATAAAACCCTGTACTTGGAGATATTTAATACTGGAAAGCTGAAATTAATGTGAAGGCTGATAAGCTAAAGGAAAAACAATAACCTTGATCGCTAGAAAGGTAATCGCAATGGTAAGAAGCCTGCTAACCAATGCTAGGTATAATTCCCAAATGCGTGCAGTGATTTGGGTGTCATTAGTTCCTCTCCTTAAGCGTCCACAACATGGAACTTTCATCATACTGTCGAGTCTCCTGTTTACGTGCAAGTGTCACAGTCTCCTGTTGCACGTACAAGTGTGACAGTCTCCTGTTGCACGTGCAAGTGTGACAGTCTCCTGTTGCACGTGCAAGTGTGACAGTCTCCTGTTGCACGTGCAAGTGTGACAGTCTCCTGTTGCACGTGCAAGTGTGACAGTCTCCTGTAGCACGT
>JH152724.1:32063-62729 GCA_000226015.1 Mnemiopsis leidyi | reverse complement strand
CAAGTGTGACAATCTCCTGTTGCACGTGCAAGTGTGACAGTCTCCTGTTGCACGTGCAAGTGTGACAGTCTCCTGTAGCACGTGCAAGTGTGACAGTCTCCTTTTCACGTGCAAGTGTGACAGTCTCCTGTTGCACGTGCAAGTGTGACAGTCTGCTGTTGCACGTGCAAGTGTGACAGTCTCCTGTAACACGTGCAAGTGTGACGTTTTTCCTGTTGCACGTGCAAGTGTGACAGTCTCCTGTTGCACGTGCAAGTGCAACAGCACCCGGCTTCTAGTGAACATGAAATTTAGGTGTACGTGATTAACTTACCTGCCTGAAATTAACGTACGTTTTGGTACGTTTTAACGTTGACCTATGTTCATTAATCAGGAGGAAAAGGAAGTGTCGGAGTTCTACGTGCCGCAAGTTGTAAACATGTCATTCCTGGTGGGTCACAACTGTAGAAATCTGAAGAGGATTGAGGAGAAAACTAACACCTTTCTACGACCTAAAGGATCACATAAAGTACGTTTTTAGTGATATACCTATCTTTCTACGACCTAAAGGATCTCATAAAGTACGTTTTGAGTGATTAACCTATCAAGATACAAGAACATCTTTATTTTACTGTTGATCAATTGTAGATTTATCCTGGTCTTAAAAAAATGTATGCTGTAGCTGTTGTTGTTGCTGTTGTGCGGCGACGTCAAAGGTTATCTTTTGAGGAGAGTCGCCTCTGTAAACGCCAGGGTACTAATGGGATCTTTGTTTTGAGTGTATAGGCTCACATCTGCTGTCAAAGAGCCATCTAGACAGTTTTATTTAATCTCGATTCAATCTCGATTTAATCCCGATCTATACTTTTGAACTAAAGCTAAAGGCATCATAGTTTCAATATACATAATACGATATTTTCTGATTTTCAGACCATAATGATAGCTGGACAAGATCGCCCTTCCAGAGAATTCGCCAAAAAGATGCTTAAAGAACTTTGTGGCAACGTGAGACCCATTTACTTAAAATATCTGATTTTAGCATATTTTGAATATCATTAAACTAAAATTTATGGCTAAAATTCATGGCTGACTGAGAAGCTATAGCTCATATCTTCTCCTTCTCAGCTTTTCCCGACAGCAAGTTCACATTTGTTGATCACCGGTAATGTGCCTCGTACTGCCACCGTTGTCTTCATGGACAAGGACTTCGGGTACATCCCTCCCTTAGCCACCGGCAGACATGCTAAGTAAGTATTCCCTCCCTTAGCCACCGGCAGACATGCTAAGTAAGTATTCCCTCCCTTAGCCACCGGCAGACATGCTAAGTAAGTATTCCCTCCCTTAGCCACCGGCAGACATGCTAAGTAAGTATTCCCTCCCTTAGCTACCGGCAGACATGCTAAGTAAGTATTCCCTCCCTTAGCTACCGGCAGACATTTGCCGTGTTGTTGCTCGATGACATTTGTAATTTTGTTAAAGATGTTCATAATATGACTGAATACCGATCCTTGGCTAACAATCACAGAATATTCAGATATCTCTAGTTATCAGCAATTAATGATTAAATTATATCATATTAACAACAAGCTCATTAAACAAGGCTTGATTTAACTTGTACACTTGACCAGGGTGTTGGGTATAGAAGAGGGACAAGCGTTTTTAGAGGACACAGAGGATAACAAGCTGTGTCTTTCTGAACCATACAGTGCGGAGTTAGACGGAGCCATGCAACAAGCCAGACCTTTGTAAGTATACACTATTCATTATACAAGCCCGACCTTTGTAAGTATACACTATAATACAAGCCAGACCTTTGTAAGTATACATTATACATTATACAAGCCAGACCTTTGTAAGTATACATTATACATTATACAAGCCAGACCTTTGTAAGTATACATTATACATTATACAAGCCAGACCTTTGTAAGTATACATTATACAAGCCAGATCTTTGTAAGTATACACTATACAGCCAGACCTTTGTAAGTATACATTATACAAGCCAGATCTTTGTAAGTATACATTATACAAGCCAGATCTTTGTAAGTATACATTATACAAGCCAGACCTTTGTAAGTATACATTATACAAGCCAGATCTTTATCAGTATATCTTTGTGAGTATACAAACCAGATAATTGTAATTACACAACCAGACCTTTATAAGTGCACTGTTTGTATATTCACGCAAAATTGTATACTTTAAATTAGTCGATTAGCTTTCTTTTTTGTGTGCATCATTCTGCTTATCAATAATATAGATGTACAATTCACTACCGCTGTGTTTGGCATACAGTGTAAGTGTGTATATAACACTATATAACAGTTATCTGGCTGTGTGTATTTCGGAAGTATATACTGTATCTTGTTGTATATATTTCTTTTATGTGGATTCAGCCTGATTAGCTTTAATTACCACATTTTAACGTTTTGAGATGTGTATTTTATCAGGGGTTCTCTGCTGCAGACAAACACAGAGTTTATACAGCAATCTCTATTTCATTTTCTAAACGAAGTCAGACCTCACAAAGGAATGATAACCCTTAAAGGATCGTAAGTGTCCGGCTTATCATCTTAATATACGTTTTTATATTCGCTGGTGCTGACGCTGCAAAGCACACTGACTTGACATAAGACATTAACTTTTGTGATGATGAAACTTGCTGTGGTTGAAACAGACTGGATTCTTGTGACTTCGTTTATGAAGTATATTGAATGTACACAGTACAGCTTGCGTCATTAGATAATTGAAGTGGTTCTATTGTGGACAGTAAACCTACAATTCGGCTGTGTGCCAATACACCATTTGTAAAGTCTGATTCACGTAACGCGCGTCAGATGAAATGGTGATAAGTGCGCGCTATGGGGCCAATTACAAAATTTTATTTTTTCGAGCACATGTTAATGCAGTTATTTAAATAGCATTAGTTGTGAAGATTTGAGGAAAATGACCTTGAACTTTTCAGGTATGGAAAGATAATGTTTCTCGATTTAAATGAGGACGTTTCGTCGGTTTGTTGGAGAATCGAGGAGTTTGCATACCAGTCGCTACTCTTCAACCTACGCACCATCTTCAGTCCAAGGTACATATAGTCACGATCTTAAGATGTTAAGATGCAGATTTAAGAATAATCAAGATACTTGAGATTTTGAGAGTTACTAAGATGTACAAAACGAAATATTTTAAGAATACGCCATGAAACAGGGAGTTGGTGTATTACTTATTTAAGAAAAGACTTGTAGCTCTATGTAGGTGAACTTGTTATAATATACCATATACGCCGCAGAGTCGAACAATTCATGTCAAAGGGGTAACTAAATAATAGATCAGTAGATCAAACACAGCCAAGATTAACACTAATTTCAAATCTGATATTATCGTTGATAATAATCCTCCTCTGAGGCACCTGATCGGAAGGAGCACTGGAGACACAGATAATTGTCCAACGTGATTTGATTATATTTCAATATCATAGATAAGGATTTAAGCGATTTTAATCAGTGATTCTAATCAGTTAAAACCTCTTTTGGCCTATCATTTTTGTTTGACGTGCAGACGAAACAAAACTAACGCACATTTTCTTTAGATGCGACCTAATGGAAGAAAACATATCAGATAAGCTTGGTGGAATTGTGGAGGAGGTTAATATGAAGTATGAGGTAAGTTTGTGAGGCTAACTGAGGGGCTAAAGCGGTTAAGAATGTCTTAAATTATGAGGTAACAAAATCAGTAATAACACTCAATTAGGGCAAACTATTTTCACGTTTATTCTTCTTGCAGTTTGCGATGATAGACAAAACGCCAAAAGATAAGAACAGATGCAGGAATGTTCTGGTGACTGTGAAACACACGGTGGAAGATGAAGCTGCTGGTGACCATCGCTTTGAGATAATACAAATAACCAGCAACGAGAAGAAACAGAAGGTAGTAATACATTGTTCAATTTTGGTTTATTTCTGTGAAGATTATCGATATTATGGTGCAAGAAACTCATTCCACGTCTAAATATAACATCGGATGTTTATTTTTCGTTGTTCAATAACACAACACCAAATCGTCGAAAAATTTCAGGAGTTTACGCGAACCGGAGAACTGAATCCCCAGCGAACAGAGAGGTTCTGTGCTAACATTGCTTGTGTGGATCGCAAAGTGGACTTGCAGATAAAGGTGGAATGTGCTCATGTTGTGCCACATGAAACATTCAGGTAGTTTGTTTCCCGATCGGATTTCCTCCCATACACAGATACACAGCTTAGTTGAATTGTACGAGCTCCGCCGGTTTTCTTTTATCAAGAAAATGTGTTTGCAATAAATTGGTGAAAAGTACAATTTAAAGATAATCAGACAAGATTCTAACGTTGGTGACTTGAGTGACTATTTTTGTATTGCAGCACGTTTGTGGAGAGATTACAGATGATGACAGACGAGAGTTCCTCTTCTTATTCTCTAGCATACGAATGTGAACAGAATCAGACTGTCATCAGTGTCAATAAGGTACATTAACTGTCTTAATTACCAAAAATGTGGTTAATGAAAAGAAAGTCTTCTCGGTTGTTTTAGAACTTTTTGAAAGTGAGGAGTTACAAATAGAAAAACGAATAAAAAAATGGAGGGTCCCAGCACAAATTCACTAAGGACTATGGAAACTCCATACAGCGAACTTACAATCTAAAGTCAAACCACGCAGTAGTCGTGAGTCACTCAAATTGAATACTGAACATTGAGAAAAAAGAATTGAAGTTACCTGAAATAAAAGACAAAGTAATAAACGTCCGTGATAACCCACGCTACGTGATACTTATTCCTGACATGCTTATCGAAATTTGTAAGCTTTCCGTCTGAATACTTAATAATGGCAAATACTAATTACCGATTTTTCTCGAATTTCACGATCTATAATCAAAATAAGAAATTCACAACCTTTTCATTTAACGAAATATGACTTCCAATTCCCGACTTTAAACAATCAGTCCAGGATTTCTGACCAGAAGGCTTAATAACTCAATTACCCAAAAGAGATAAAATACAGATAACTTACAGCGCAGGAAAACGAGAATAATTCTACGTTAAAGTTCATACCAATTTGTTATCCTTGCTTTCTACGTAACCCGAAAATATACTATACGTTGCACGTAATTCCCCATTCGATGGAAAATTACCAACAATATTTCACCAACAATATTTCAGGTGGCAGAGACTGTGATAGCTATCGGTAGTATAAAGATAGTAGTATCTAGTGTTACCAGAGGTACACTATCAAGGGACAGTTCTATGGTTAAGTTCGATGCTACACCCTATACTAAAATTGAGGTTTGCTTATATTTCTGTAGTAATCGGTTGATTCAATCAGTGAAGCAGATGATAATATGTAGTTATATTCCCTTAAAGTTGAATCGAAGTATGATTCCAATGAAACGCTCGTGTTTCATCGACTAACTTGTAAGCTTCCGAGCATACACTGTGTCCATACCTCGAATCATATTTCTTTGCTGTATCCCAATCCATTATATCCCCTTTCCTCGTAAGAGTTTAAAGGTGCTTGTCTGACGAGCTTTTCTTTAAACTAGGAGCTTGTAATCCGACCAACTGTACTGTCAGGTATGCAGCAAGGTGTGGGAGGGAGCGTTTAACCAGAACGTGCTCGCTGCCTACGACGAAGCTGGTACCTCCAAAATGACATGGTCTGCAGAGCAGATCCTAATGAAGGACTTGGAAGATTTCATGAACGTTGCTCAGAATGCCTCCAAGTATGTTAAGCCAGAATGAGGTAGTGTGTCTTAAAGCGAAGGTCGGTGGACCAAGAGAAGATTAGGTTTGGTGTGCTGACCGTGCCAAATAACTGTTTGATGTTGATCATGTGCGAGAAAGAATTGCGAAGATGGAATCAATAAACGCTACGACTATTATGATGAACAGAAGCCGGTTAAGTCGTCTGCAGTTAATTTATGACAATTGTTATGTTTTAACACCAAACTGGTTAATAATATTTTCATCAACTGTACTCGTGCATTTTTCACTGTTATTTATTTCACGTTTAAGTTTAATGCTCATTATGAGCTGTTTGGGACCGTTTTAAAGTCTGACATTACTCGTTTTAAAATATTTGGCAAGATTGGGACTAAGATTCAAAACTGCTTTTTATTACAAATTGAACAAATTTTTGTATGAATTCTTGTAAATTACAAATTTTCGAATAAATAAATTATGTGTAATTATGTCCTAATTACTTTACCAATTACTTTACGAACTCGTGATTTGTTCTAAAATACTTTCCCGATAATTATAAGTTCCCAATCGCCAAAATGCGCATATATGTAAAACTAAAACACTAAAATTAAACTTAAATAAAATTCATAATTGAACTTATGATCTGCCTCCGCCATTTAAAAACGACTACAACATGCCTTATACAACCACTGATCTGCGAGCTCTATAATTTAAATGATTAGTCACTAAATCATCTCTCCACAACAACTAGACAGATCCTATCCTATCACTGTCTCCAGTGTCTCAACACCGCGATCGTCTCCTCACATGGATCTAAGTAAAGGTTTATTAAACGCCAGCTGTACCTCCCTGCCCACATCCTCCCCTCCGCTCTCTGTGTGTCGCAGCTCATCGTGTTTGGTCTCCCACTGCTGGGCGCTTGTTCCCCCTGCAGTGGAGGGCGGGGTGGGCTGTACCCGGTATCGTCCCCCGTTCAGCGCTACCAGCTCTCTCTGGAAGGAGGGGAGGTGGACAAGAGGTTCTCTGACAATGGGTTTACGGCAGGTGGGCGGCTCAGAGACGTGGGAGACGGTGGATGACAGGGAGGAGGGTTTGTGGTGGAGGGAGGAAGGTTTAGTTGGGATTGTAACTGTGTGTGCTGGGTAGTCGCGCTTTGTGACACTTTCTGTTACGTACAACAGCTTGGGTTTCAGCAGAAGTTCCATCTGTAAAGGATAAAATGTGAAAGAATACAAACTACTGTTTACTAATATAAGTTTTGTATCGATAGCAACGGTCATCTTTATTGTTCTTTAATCTCACGGTCTGAAGCATGTTTTTCTAATGCATACTGCTTTGAAATCACATCATTGTAGAAAAGATTCAATTTTGAGAGCAAAAAAATGTGACAGCACGACTTGACTCCCAAATTTTAAGCAATATCGAACATAGCATTAGCATATAAGCAACGAGAAAAGGCCAAGCTCAAAGAAAGGTCAGTGAGTAAAACATTAAGGTGTTTTCCACTCCAAAATAACCAGCATGATTGCAATGCCGGTTGCCTATGGCAACGAAATGTCATTAAAGGACATACGATACCCCGGCCCCCGATGCACAAAATACGGTCGAAGATAACTTGATATCTCACTATATTGCCCTAGCTGAGAGTTAGACATTGTGAATAGAGAGTAACATAGTGGAATAATTCGTCTATGGTTTGGTAATGCTGTCTTTGGAACATTTCTAGATCACTAGACAAAACCGCAATACGTTAAATATGTTAAATGAAACTTAACTTCCGTGAGTCGTCCTCAATTTACGTGTTCAATAGCAAGTAGTAGTGACATTTTACCTGCCTATGTGCTCGATATAAAAGATCAGGAGTCGGTTTTACATCTCTTATTGTCCTTTTCATCGTCATCTGAGCTGTCTTCCTCGATGTCCCCCTCTTCTATTTTATCTGGAAACATGTCACAGTCAGTTTCTATAAAAGGATATATATATATATATATATATGCATATAGCAAGCTTAAAGTAAGATGATCGTGGCTCTTATAATTAACATGGTCGTTTTAAAGTGACAATACTTTTTGAAATTTGGCAGATAATTTCAACTTCCGCGCTTTACCGAGACTTGGCCATCCTCATGACTATCATAAGAGTATGGGAGAGAGGAAGAACTAAAAAGGGTAACCGCCAAGTGCCAACCGGGGCCGAAGCAACTAAATATAAAAACCCATTAAATATTTCAGAATATATTGGGGTTCCCATCTTAAGGTATTACTTCGCTCTAGCAAAAAATGCTAAGAAATCAAACAAAAGCCCGAGGGCCGAGCCCCGAAGTCCTTAAGCTTAAAAGTATTAAACCGAAACAACCGGTCCAACATTAAAATTTTTACCAGTGTTGGGTTAATTAATGAAGGCCAAGGTTAACTACATGAGATAGTTATTACTACCTGGATTAACATGTGCAGCTCCGTTGGTGGCCATCTTGTTGCTAATGATCGTGTTTACTTCTGTCTTGACAGTCTCTATCGCCCCGGACAGTCCCTTCAGTGTACCGTCGAACTGATATGACGACTTGATATCCTCCCCAATGGTTAAAGTAAATGTTACTTCCGACATTCCTATGAAATAAAAGATTTAATTACTGTATCGTATAGGAACCGCCTTGTGGCGAAATAATAAAAGAAAAGCGTGCAGTGCGCGCGCGCGCAGATAATTCGCGGTCATTCTGCCAAAAAGTGCTAGTCAGTACAATACTATGTAGACCGCGCGCTCCATAAAAGCTACGAAAACAGAAGCAGCAAAGGCCCGAAATAGGCCAAGCAACTGCTCGGCCGTCTTGGCACCAGCCACCAACCATATGTTGGTGCCAAACAAGGAAGCAATCCAAAGCCAAGAAATATCATTACCAGAGACTGATAGCCACAATTGCAATATTTGTAGTTTCGACCTTAAAGTAGGAACACATGTTTCGACGAAAGTCGACTATAGACAGGCGTCCAAAAAAACCCTTAAGCACTAAACAGACATTGTCAGCCAGGCAGCCGCGATGCAGCAGCACCACATTCGGCCACAACGTGAGTCACGACTTAGAAGCACCGTATCACTCTGGCAAGAGCTGCATTTAGCGATTTACAACTTTATGTGGATGCTGAGACAGTGGCGTAACGTTGGTTTGCGTTGCGGGGCCTTACGTTACGCCACTGTGCTGATAAACGTTCCCAAATTAAACTGAGGGGAGGTTTAAGAAAAGCATGAGCAAATATGCCAACAAGACTTGTCACCGGTCGCGGTGTAACTCTTCTTTTGTACCTACATTGGTGAATATCAACTCAGGGGTGGAGGAGCATATTCAAAACCGGGGGGGGGGGGGTCTGGTGCATGTCAGATAGCTTAGTAGCAATTTCCTAATAGTAGGAAAAAAGTGGTAGGGGGAAATGATACATTGGCCCTTTAATCCAAATATTTGAGAGGGCCAGGCACCCTGGCTCCTCTGTTCACAATACTAGCGAAATTCCCTTGTATTCAAACTGTAAGAAAACATCCCACAGTAGTAGTAGTAAGAATCTTTTAAAGTACGAAATATCTCTTTACAAGAGCATCCTAGGTACTTTATAGATATCAGAACACGAAAAAGATAAGAGAGCACTTTCTATTCATCTTCTAACTTTTTCCATTCAATCCTATCTAAAGCCAAATATCTAAGGTCTTTAAAATCAGTAATATTCCTAAGTGGTATGCCAAGATCTCTACGTCTCACATCGTTTCTTAACATAGCTAATAAGTTTAAAGGAGGTCTTCCCCTTCTTCCAACCATAAAATTGTCAGCATTAATAGCAAATAACATGGAAAGATATGCAGGAGAGTCTTCTTGACCTCTAAGGATATGTCCAAGCATTCTCCAACGAAACTTTGATACTCTAACAGATAACGGTATAACATCCTACAAGAAGCTTTTAATCTTATGACCATTTTAAGAATTATTTTCCGAAACTTTAGTAAAGACATTCTATTCAGCCCACTGTAGGCAAGGATCTTGAAAACTTGGCACGTGCGAGATAGCTTGGAAGCGAGATAGCTTAGAAGCAATTTCGTAATAGACGATGTTGAAAATTTGGGGGGGGGGGCGCAAATGATACCTTGGCCCCCCATCCAAATTTTTGGGGGGCATGGCCCCCTATTCCGCCACCCATGTATTAATTGCAATATATATGTAGTAGCTCACTTGTCAGTCCACATTTCAACCAAATAAACATTGAGATTTGGTCGAACAAGGTAGCCTGTGATAAGGAGGTCAAATGTAATTGGCGGAACTTGAGAGAAATTGGAGTGAAAGGCTATTCATATATAAAAAGAAAAAATAGATTTTAATCTTTTTAACAATAGCATTAATATGAGACTCAGTGATATATTCAAGTGATTTAAGATATGGTTATACAATTAAAAAATATTGCTACAGACATACCCATCAATCATACCTGGTTTATAATTGCTCTATTTAAGTTCGAAATGTGATAATAATTTAACTGATAATTTATAGGCAGATTATTGATATACAACTAAAACAATAAAAACAATATATAGTTTTCTATTCAAGTTATATAAAATCAAGTGTTTTTAAGAACACCGTCATAAAGACACCTAAAGTCTCTTACTCTTATTAAATCTTCGCCATCCACTTTTGAAACGCCGTGTTTTAACTGAAGATGAGAAAGTGCTCTTTCTTTGTTTTTAAAGAGTTTTTTGCATTCCATACATTCCGTTGAGATCCAATCTTTGACGTGATTATCACTGATGTGACGAACTGTATTCTTTGGTTCCTCCTGTAAAATTCGCAGGATGAATAGGCAAATCTACCATCTTAAATATAGCCATAACAAATTTACACGAATGTTCAAAAGCGAAGTGCCAAATTCCAATCTTCAAATATTTCTTCAGTCTTATTATTCAATGAAACATATACCATAGAACGTCCATTTTAACCATGACCATAGGGAAATTTCCTAGGTGTCTGTGGTCATGGTCAAGTTTTTTTGACCATTGACCATGGGGCAAGTTCCAAGGTGTGACTTAATATCACGATTTAACTCCACAAGGAACAGAAAACGCAACACTCAGTAACATAATATTTAGAAGATATACTTACATTCCTGAAGAGCTGACAGAAAGGACAGACATGAAGAGTAATGTTGAGGGAAGAGTGGTGAAGCTTCAGTTCGGATACGCTGGGGAAGTTTCTGGAACAGTGACAACAGAAGTAGCGAAGCCGCAGTTTGTGTTGCATCAGCTTGCCACCGGAGGTGAATGTTCTGCTGCATTCCTCACACCTGGTGATGCCTGAGGTGGTGTTTTATTAAGATACTTGCTGAGATTAGTATCAATTGCTCACTTAATTTTCAAATTTGAAGTAATAGAGAAAGGCATTTTTAACTAATCAGAAACCAGAAAGCTCTTTTCTTAAGCTTCTCATTGGTCAACATTTTCGCCACCCCCCGAAATACCAGGTTCTCTATTACTTTCAAAGAATAAGGATAGTTTAACAGTGAATTTACCGTCGCGGGGAGACGTGGCGAGGACCGCAGTACTGTTTCCCGTACTATTCACTACTTTACACTGGCTGCTAGAAACTCCGACTCTCGATTTGTAAGAGTTAGTAATGGTTAGTGGAGCAGGAATCAGGTCCTCGTCACAGACTGTATTTATACTGTCATCCTCCAAATACAAGGCTGAGTTTGAGTCTGTGTTTTGTTCCCCGAAAGGGGCCACTGTGTCGGAGGATTTACTTTCGCAGTCGTCCTCTTCCATGACGTCATCATCGGAGAGATTTGGGAAGATGTCTTGTGAGGCGTCGTGAGATTGATCCTGAGCTTCTGGCTCTTCGCTGAAAATTAAGATTTAACAGTTTTAAAGCTAAAAATTACTTCACATCGAAAACAACATTGTGTAAAACTAGTAACTTTACTAAATACATTTCACAGTGTACTAAAATCTACCAAACATTTACACTCTACACCACAATACATTCCCCAGTCCCCACGTGACACCAACATATCCCCCTACCTAGAATCCTCATCCTGACTGTCAGCTCCAGTCAACAAGGAGAACAGTGGTGACACGTCCTCAGGACAGGACGTCAAGTTTACTTCCTCCAGGAAGTTTAGAGCAGACAGAAACCTCCAGTCAGAGCCTGGGTTGTATTTCTCTACTTTGTACCGGGCCATCAGACTCTTCCATTTTGATGTTATCTTGTCGGCTGTTGAGATATTGTGTAGTTACAATGAATATTCTAGACTGTAGTCTACCTAGACTTACTTAGCCTTTCATAGACTCTAGATCTATAATATCAGATGGGCCATGTCCAATTTGATGTCAAAAACCAGAGATAAAAGTCTCACCAGAGATATCAAGTTTTCTTTCAAGTCTCTGCAGCAATTGTTCTTCCTTCCCTTCTGATTTGCAGGAGTCATCCCAGAGATGAGGGTTGAGAGAGTAAAATTCTGGAGGATAGAAACTTGGAAAACTTTTAACAAATCTATTTTAATATTTTGGCAATGTAATAAGGCAAATCGTGCTTTTGATTCCGAAAAAATTAGGTTTTTATGACAATCAAAATTTGATCAAATTCTAAAATGTTTAATCAAGCCGGGCAAATTAATCATGATCGCAGTACCTATCAAAGAGTAAATTTCGTTTTCAGACCAATCGTAACTTTGCCTTCTCTTCTTTTTCTTTTCTTCATGCTTTGGAGACTCCGCAAATATCTCATTGATAAACGTAACCTCATCCTCCTCTGAATCTTCCGGTTCTTCTGTCTTTTCCGCCACTTCGATTGTTAACTCGCCATACTTGACTGATTCGTCATCGCATTTCGTAGGGGAGTCCTCGGAAGATTTGTGTGAAACTTTTTTGCGTGGTCTTCCCCTTGATCGCTTGGGTGGATCAGATTTATCTTTCATCTTTTTTGAAGAGGGTGACTTCTGTGTTTTCTTTGGAGTATCTCCACTGGGAGATAACCCCTTTTTGATGGGCGTAACGGAGGAGGAAGATGAAGAAGTTCTCCGGGATGTTCTACGTAGAGAAGTCTTGTTTTTAAGAGGACTAGGTTCTCTGAACTCAATTTCATCATCCGCACTCCCATTAACCTCTCCAGTTGAATCAGCGTTTTCAGAACTCAGACTTCTGCGCACAGCTGAAGTTAATAAGTCCGGTTAGTAATCAGCTGACTAGATGTAAAGTTGTTGGAGCTCAGCTCTAAATTCTAATCTTCCTTTTAAATCTGTTCTAAATTATAAAAAATCAGAGATGAAATGTGTAATCAATATCATCGAAAAAGTGGTTGCCATCGAAAAAGTAATTACCAAATACCAATAATATAGCCTCACCTCTGCCGACGGAAGCTCCAGCCCAACCTTTAATCTGGCTGGAATGTACACTCTTCATGTGCTCCATCCTGATTGACATTTTGGAAAACTTGTCCCCGCAATAATAACACTTGTAGTTGCATGGAGACATGCTCAACTGCGACGGAGATTGTTTTAAATCTTTCTTTTGGCATTCTTCCGATTCTTCGTTCTTGGTGGGGGACGTGATGGAATGTTCAAGAGGCAAAGCTGCTGGTAAATTTTCAATAGCTTCGGAGAGTTTGAAGGGTGAGGCGGGCGGGTCGGGAGTGCTGTCTCGGGAGGGGTAGGGAGTTTGGTGGGGAGACCTTTTAAACGGGAACGGTTCGTACTGGTTCTCTTCCTTCACCTTTGATTTTTTTCCTTTCGTGTCGTCACTCGTCTCAATTTTACGGCGTTTTGCACGTGCTTTGTAACTGAAAAATCTTTGTTGATATTTGGTCTTCTTGACATTTGACTTCTGAAAATTGTTTGACTTTTAATTATAATCATTTATCACAAGAAATCAACAGCAGCAAGAAAACTAAAACATTCTCCATACTTGTCTCTGTCATTTCTCTTGTTGAGAGAAGCAAGCTTAAAGAAAGTACTGATCGTTGTCTGCTTGCTCTTTGCTGAAACCTTCACGATTCTGCTTGTTCTGGTGACCTTTCGGAGAAACGCCTTGTCGCGCCTGTGCTTTACAATCAACTCCCACAATTTTTCCTTGTGTTCATCGTACTCTTCAGCTTCACCGGTATCGACAATTTGTGCTGTTGGATAAATTAAAAATCATTAATCATTTATAACCAGTCTTGCTGTTTAAAATTAAGTGAATTGGTGAGTCCTAGAAACAATTGCTCTTACTAAAAGCACGATGTTGCAACAACTGAATCAAAAAGAGTACACTTTTCTGACTAACCCTCAACAGGAGGGCTGTACTTCGCCTTCACGAGACAGATTGAGAAAGGTCTTGCTGTTAGACTATCAGAGGGAAGTGCAAAGTTTTCTGACTTCTCTTCTAGGTCGTCTAGTACTGGTGAGACATCGTCAAGCCCTGCGGATAACCACGTGATTTTAAGTATCAGCTGAAATGTATAGACAATAAGCATCTCGTGTACCGTCTCTAAGTTAATGGCTATCAATAATTCATACTGAAGGTAAAGCCAATCAAAAAGCCGTACTCTGGATGTAAAGTCTTGTACAAAAATTTAAACTGAAAGAATTCAAAGAAATTTACCTTTCCAAATATCTGGATTTACATTCTTCCGAACAACTTTATCTTTCTTTAACTTAGCCACACACAGTTTGAATACCGCCTCTTTCAGAACCTCTGGTGTCATCAGGAATGGATCTTTGGATGGACTCAGGGTTTTCTTCCTGGCACGTTTGCTTGATGAACTGGATGGAGTCCGATCTCGACCTGAACCTGAAAATAAGAAGTTAGACGGAGGGAACAAACGTGAAATGATAACAAAAATTTTGTTTTTTTATATAGTTGGGATAAGTACAGATATCAGAAATTAAACATAACTACACGGAACAATGAAATAAAGCTGGATTAGAAATCCTGTAATGAGAGTTGAGGGCGGAAAGTCTAATGGAAACATTAAGATATCTAAGAAATAAAATGAGCTGAGTGCGGGAAATAAGAACAGTAGTACATGCAGACATAAACAATTAAACAAAGTTATATACACATAGCATGCGGGATATTGCTGACAAAGATCACATCCGGACAATGAAGCTATATCAAGGATTGGCAGATATTTTCTGTAAGAAAGCCTCCTCTGCTGCTATAGAACACTTTACAACAAGCAGGACGTACATGTACCTGCACAGGATGAAGATTCTGCAGTTTCTATAGGTGGGCTGGCAGGGGAGGCCTCACTTTCAGCTATAAGTTTCTTTTGAGAGCTGTCATTGCCAGGTTTTGCCCAGGAGAACTTCCGTTTACATCTATTGGGATCGAGAGACAGGGACCACTTAGATTGGTACACGCATTTTCTATCTGCGAAATTAGAAACATTTAAGCTTGCATCATTTAAGGATGATCGGTGGATGGAAACATAAATTCTTTAAGATAAGACATTTTCCTTCTGCAGAATTTTCGAAAACTCGATAGATCAACATACTCATGGCTTGATAGTCTTTGTTTCGACGGGCTATAAACCACAAAGCCAGCCTTTTGTGTGAAATATCAATTTGAGATAGAATTTCTTTTTTCAACTCCGGATTTAGGAAATGATCCCGCTGATAATACCCCTCAAGTATCAGACGATCACATTCTGGTAACCTCTTCGAGTGACTCTTGACAACTTTTCCTGGGGACCGTCAAACCGTGAACAAAAAATTACAAGAGCGCTACAAAAACTATTAACTGTGAGAGGTAATGAAATGCGACAATACAACGTTTTGTAAGTTGGGTTTTTGAGAAAGACTTCGTACCAGTGTCGTGGAATTCCTTTTTTCTCCTGGTCGTAAACCACGTATCAACGCGGCTCCTCTGAGTCAGCCCCGTTTCAGATAATATCTTTTTAACCGTTTCAGTTGACACAAACTTCTCTTTCTGGTAGTATTTCTCCAATATGGTTATCTGATCAGGTTTTAATTGAGACGGGCGGCCTCTGCCAGAGGCAGGTTTCTCTGCTTTTTCTTTGTTGCTGGGCATGCTGGAACCTGTTTCAATAAGTTGGGTAGAGAACTGTTAATCAGATCGACATGCATTTTAGCCCCAATTCTTGCAAAGATTTTTTCCAAAAGAAGAAGAACTATGAAGGATTGGAGAGACATTTAACAATTATTTGTTGATACACATTTTATATAAAGGTACCATAGGTATGTCCAACGTTTCAGAGCATGAAGAAGTGAGGCTTAGTTGTGCAGACAGTTTATCGAAATCAAGATCATACAACAAACATTTGTTTAAAGTAAAATGTGATCTTGTATATTAAGTTTATATTCCATGATCAATAATGGGCGTAAAAAGTTAAGACTATGTCACAATTGCCTTTTCAAAAAGAGTGAGTCTGGTTGTGATACAAAGTTTTGAAATTTTAAGATGCAGAAGCCTGCATTCTGTATGAACTTTGAACAGCAAATATCAACATAAATTTAACAGCTGAAACTCAGCGTGAATAATAACCTGAAGAGGTAGAAGCAGAATTGTGGTTGCTGGGACCAGGAGTTTCTTGATCAGACTTAGGCGTGCTGGCAGCAGTCTCTGCTCTCTTCTTTTCTTCCTCTTGTCTTTCTTTCTCGTACTTTGCCTGATCATGAGGAAGAAAGGCTTTAAAGTTTCTGCAATAGGTATACGAAATAACAGCAGGTTAAAGCATTCTGTTGACTACTTTAATCAATATTTGAATTACTTTTTACATTTCCTTTTCTTTTCTCCTTCGTCCTTGCATCTAATAAAGACAAAAAGAATCCAGATAACCTCGATAGTAACGCAGGTAGCACAGCACCAGTCTTTAGGACCACGTTTCTCAAATCCCAGGCAGAATGGGTGAGCTCCAGCTTGGCCACACGTCTTACATTTCATTAAATCCCACTGATCACTAAGGCAAATAACATGAGTTATTAGTGGGCTAAAAAGTATTTGTCTTGCAAATTATCTGAGAAAAAGTAAATCAGACAAAATCATAAGGAAATTATCTGATTGAGAAAGTGTAGAATGCGACTTTAAAGACGGAATATCGGTAAGGTTTTAATATTGTAGGTTGTATTAAAAAATTATTAAAAAAGATGAGAAAACATACTTCTTACGACTGTCTCCCTTCCTGCCTTCGGGATGCAGGCATATAGGCACGTCACATCTCCAATGTTCAACATACAGGTCGTCATAGTAACCGTCTTTCTCCCAAACAGCATCACTAGAGAAGGTAAGTTTTGTTACTTAAGAGTTTTAAGGGTTGCAGGTTTAACTCTCATTTCTTTGTGGCCTATAAAAGTTCGGAGGTTTAAGGTTTTGGTCATATCTGAACAAGACTGCATTTTTACTCGGCACAGAAGCTTCACTGATTTGTATGTTTATTCCTTCTATTGCTGTGTAAGATTTGATTTTATTTATTTATTTATTTTATGACCGGGGAAAGGGGATAGCGTTCATCAACTAAATTTAGATTCGACCCTTGATTGCTTGATTATGCATCGTTAAAAACCAATAAATAATGATCAAGCATATCTAATTAGGCTATAACAAGATGAAATTTACACACCTTAATAAGTGTATAACCTAATTGACCCTCAACTCTCCCCAGAGACAGTATGATCAAAACCTAATTAAGAACTACAGTTATATGAAGTACACATGAGTGTAGCTCTACTTCAAGTAGCGAACAGAGTAGTGTAGCTGCGTGTACAATGAGAGTGGTGTTGCGGCTGTGTAGTGTGTGTACAGTGTACACAGGACCAAATATCTTACATACTTCGTATAGGGCACAAGCTTGTGTAGACCTTATGATCATTTCAATTTGAAATAGCACACACCTTGTATAGCAAATAGCCAGACTATGTACAATGTACATGATGTACAATGTACATTGCCATGTGGACAGTATAATTCACACTGAAGTGAGAGAAGACATTCGCAATCTGTGTATTGTTTAACTAGTTGTATCTCGTATATAGCTCAATACAGTGGATAAGACACGCGGCGTCATTACCACACTGGACAGATAACCTGAGTACGTGGTAGATCTGTGTACCAGGGTGCTCAGATGTACATAGTGCTAACCTTATATGGCAAGTCAAAGGAGTTTAGATATATACATCAAGTTTCTGAGTGAGAATAATGAAATAGGGTGCATATAAACCTTTGGGGTATGTTGATTCCCATGATCTTCATGACGCTATTGAATTTCTTCTCATTATTGCACATAGGGCATCTGAAGAAGTAGCCACTTGCATCTGCTTGGTTCTGAAACAACAGCATTTCAACAATCAACAACATGGCACAAATATCTTGTTTTGTACAAATCTAATGCTAATATAAAGATTAAGTTAAATTTGAAGTTATGTACTTTTAGCTAATCAAAAATACTCGCAATACAAAATGTTTAGTTCTGCCTAACTACACTGTAAGGCTGGTAGTTTGTACATACCTGAATACACTCTCTGTGTAACGGAGTCATATTACAACACTCCATAACAAGAATGTGTTGAGGAACCACCTTACTTTCAACCTTTATATCGTCTCCACATATTGCACACTCAACAGACTTGCCCATCATTTCTTCCAGGAAGTTTTGTCTAGGTCGGTGGTTTTCACAGAATGATCTGAGGTTTTATGGATTAACCTAACCTATTTCTACTGAACAGCTTATGATGTAGGAAAGTGGTGAGTAAATTTGAGTCAGTAGTTGTGATGAAAGTAGTCGAGAAACCCACCTACCTAAAATTGTCATAATACTGCATCAGGCAGCCATTAGATAGCCCACATGTAAGATGGTAAGAGTACGGACAGCGAGCTTTGTGACACCCAACCAGGGCTCCTGGAAGTCTACAGAAGGAACATTTCTGAAAATTTGGGGCGTTGAAGGAGAAAATTACATTCAAATTTAGTGGTGAGACTCCGATTTCTGAGTTAAAGGTAAAATAACAGTGACCTACCTGAATCGGAGGTGCAAAATATCGTTGTTAAGACTACAACCTTAGAAACGAATTTTAGAATATCACAGTGCACATTGCATTAATGAAAACAAGTCATAATATAGATCATAAAAGGCAAAAAGAAATTAAGGCAGTTAGTGCACCAACCAATCGTTTTCCCCTGGACAACTCTTTCTTAATATTTGGAGTAAGGAATCCCCATAATCCTTCTTCATTCTTTCCAGCTTGGCAAAGTCCAGACGAAAACAGCTGAAACACATCCACAAGTTACAAAAAATTTAATTGTAAGCATTTTTCAAATTCAAGAAAATCATGTGTATCTGCCATCAAATGATTTTATATTTTATTATTACAAAGAAACCACGCACTTAAAGAAGGCGAATCAAAATTAGGATTATTATATCAAATTCCATATGAAAATGTTACCAAACAGCTGTGATGTGCGAGGATTCCATCAATTTCTTTCAGTTCCCCCAGCTTTTTAGAAACATCTTTTGTGTAACAAAAATGACAGCAATCTTGTGGGGGTGGAACCCATGGCGCTGGACCATGATTCTTTTTCCGCTTTCTTGAGTCAGGGGTGACATTTTCTTTCGAACCAGTCGCTGCAGGGTGAGACGGATTAGTTTCACTTGGAAAAATAATTAAACACACAAGAAATTTGGGGCAAAAAGTATGAAATTTAATCCTTACAAAAACTTGGTTTTCACAGCCCTACAGTAAAAGCTTTTGAAATATATCCTGTCCTGTTTAGGACATGTACAAGTTCAGGTTTAGAAACTGTTAAGGTTCTTACATTGTCGATTTGGTGTATTGGCCTTTGCTGGTTGGTGAACAAGCTTCTCCTTTAAGTCAGCAGGAATACTCAGAGATCCGTCAGGATTAAAGCTCAAAACTGCAGCTTTTCTTGGTGATGCATGTTTCTCAGCTAGTGGCTTTTGAGGCTCCTTGATATCATGATAGCTCACCAGGTGACTTGTAGTCTCTTCTTCTGACATCTTTCATCCTTTGCAGTTTTTGTCATAAAATACCAGCAAAAAACGTGAAAATTGTAATCAGATAAAGCAATTGCATAGGCATGATACAATTTTTTAATATCATTTTTGCGGCCTCAGGCCAAGTCAAAAAAGAAAAGAAAAAGAGGGTTGTGCTTGCCAGCGCTGTGATACAATTGTTTAAACAGAGTTTTATTGAATTTAAAACACCAGTTAACTGGGATCAACCTTGGCCAGCTTTGTAAGTTAACTTTAGTCTTTATAAGATGGGTTTGCGCATTGCAAGAGGAGCTTGCTAACGTTACCCACCTCCTTGTACTGTATATTGTGAATAGCATGAGTTTACTCAAAGTTATGTGTATCACTCGCTTCACTCAAATTAAATCAGCTAAACAGAGATCAATTCCAAACTAATCAGAACTAACTGTTATTTATCCATGACCATACTGAACTTGTAAACCTTTATTGAATGCTTAGTTGTTCCATATTGTGGACAGGTAAATATTAGTTTTCTAAAAATTTAACAGCTATAGTAAAATTTTCATTAATTTGCTCCATTTGAGCAAATATGGGCATTGGTTGGATTAATTGTTATTTTACTCGATCATGATGTTAGATTTATTAATTAATTAATCAATCAATTTTGCTATAAATAGGGTTATGAGAATTTTAAGTATTTTCATTAGTCTAATTTGTTGACATTTACTCAGGCAAAGATACATTTTTTGTTACAACTGTACCAAGGCTTTTACAGTTATACAATAAAGGTTCCTGGAAGGTTTTAGATATTTTAACGGAGACCCTTCTTAGTTAACCCACTATCATGGTTTCCCAGTCATTCGGCTGAGTCAACCGAAGAAGATTGCATAGGCAAATGCCCTTAGCTTACTCCTCTAGAATTGGCGGACCTGAGAATCTAACAATAATGATACTCCCTTCCTATTACTATAATACCATGGCATAGGCATATTGTGGATTTTCAAAAACTGTTTAACTTCAGTCAACAACTTAAGGCAGCTGCTCAAGAAAGATTCGGCGAATTGGACCCTGTCGTATAGGCTCCATATTCAGTTAGGGAGAACCGCGAATATCGGTCGGCCGACCTATATAAGGTGAAAAGTTACATAAGGTTAAACCTCAACCTGTACGTCGTACGATATATGGGAGTTCAACGTACACACGAGCCAAAAGTAACACAAGAGATAAGCACTCGATCCTTCACGTATTAATCTATATTAATGATACCTTAATAGAAAACATAAAAGATATCGTCAAAAATATGTGATTCAAGTACCTTATAAATAAATTAATACATAGAGTATTAAGTATATCTATATAAAATTTCCTACACGAAAAAAGGCCTTAAAATGGCCAAAGGCTTCATTGAACAGCAAAAAGACTTCAGCGAACAGTTTATGTGAACAGAGATCACGGCAAACAGACCCGAATAAAATCGTCGCATCAATAATGAATGTTTGTCGCGGTGATACCCGACTCACGCAGTTAAAGAACGTTAGACGGATATAATCTCGTCAAATGAATGTCCACATGTAAGCGAGTGGACCACTGCACTTAACGTATTATACAGCGCTCGATTTCTTATCCAGAAGGCAAAGCTGCGAGCCGCGCGGGAGTCGGACGGTAACACTTGTAAAGCAGCGCGCACCCTCAAGTCATTTTATTCGAATGAGGGTCGGACATTAAACTTAGACATAAGCGAACTGTCGACCTATGTCGGAATTTGGATCCGCTCATGCTCACATATGGGTTGACGAGATGATATCCGTCTAACGTTCTAACGAAACGAGGAGAGCAGAAAACTGCGAGCCGCGCGCGGGTCGGGTAACATCTCGACAAACATATGGGTTGTTAAATACGTATATCCCTGTGCGAGCTTTGTCGCGGTGATACCCGACTCACGCAGCTAAAGCTGAACGTTTCGTTAAAACGGTAAACGGATATAATCTTGTTAATGCGAGCTTAGCGCGAAATTAGGACAGACGCGCGACGCAAAAGCTCACACTATGTTTGTCCCGATATAGGACGCGCGCAGCGCAAACCACAGGGCAATATTTGCTTAGCAGCGCAAACATATGTGATATGGGCTATATTGACAAATCTCGTGCATATAACAAAACTTGGAAATAAGTTAAAATTCGCCTAACCATGTGCCTACGCACGCGGTGCGGCGGCGCGCGGAGAAAGCTTGCCTTGCGTTGCGGCCCAGGCCATTTCCAATTTTCTACGGGGCGGTAGCGCGCGGGGGCTGCCGCCTCTGACATGTGAGAGCTAGAGCAAAGTTAAAATAAAATCTAGCTCCATTGTAAAATCAATCGCCGGACGTTGCAGTGTTACTGTGATACCCGTTTCTCGTTTGTAATTGTACGGCAGCGCGCACCCTTTTGTCATTTTACCCCAATTCGCTTGAGATGAGGGTCTGACAATATCATGAAACAAATATAATCTCGTCAATTATCGTCTACCTATTGACGAGATTATATCCGTCTAACGTTCTAACGTTAGCTTTAGCTGCGTGAGTCGGGTATCACCGCGACAATCTACCTACTACTGTGTACTGTTCAAACGGTAAACGAATAAGATCATCTCGTCAAATATTACTTGACCTGCTGCTGCAAAGTGCACGGCACGGTAGCTATATATACCGTGCCGTGCGCTTTGCAGCACCGGTAGCGAAACTGCCGCCCCGTAGTTTCAATCGAAATTTAATTTGAATTGAAAACGGCCATGGGCCGCAACACAAGGCAAAGAATAAATTTGTTGGTTAATATATAGTGTTGCTTTACCTAACCATGAGGTGCTTTCGTGCGGGCCACCGCAGAGCTCCGATTCAGTCTCTTATTTTACATTTTGTTGTTTAAGAGTTATTTATCACATGGAATATTATCGTTGTTTTCTTTATCAGTACCAGGAACCTGACAATTAACCAATTATATACTTTGTCTTAATTTTAGCCAGAAAATGACAGATGTGATTGTTTTTATCTATACCTATTGAGTATAATTGAGATATTTCACAACAGTGTCCAATTTGTTACATTTTAGATGTTGTTGTACCTAATAGTTCAATTCTGAATTTATAGCAAAGATTTTAAGTTTTAGAAGAACTCAATATATTTTGGTCAGCCATTTCCTGAAACTGCACTTGTGTTAAATTTCATTTTTTGATTGCTTTCAAGACTTTTGAAACCGTCTTGTAATTGTACCCTTTTTGCTTGAATTGTGCAAATTCCACCCTAAGACCGCCCTTTTCAGTATCTTCATTTTCAGTATTTTTTGGAAAAATCTAAGAGTGTTAACTGTTAATTTGCAAAAATAAAGCTTTGGGGATTTGCCATATGGCGATTTACCAAATGGCAAATTATCGGATCTCTCTGTCTAATTCTGTAGTGTTTTATCCAACTTACTGTTGCGTCACTAATTTAGCCGTAAACCTCCTACCCTCAGCCTATGCTTGTACATTGAGTTAATTAAGGTACAACTATTACAACACTTTTAATTGATAACATTAATGAAGTATGTAGAGTTTTGGATTGCTAGTACACACTACAAGGGAAAGCTTTCGGGCTCATTGCTTGGCTGGCGGCCGCTGATCATTAAATGTTTTAGGAATGATTCAGTGAGGTAGCTCATTAGAGGGATATATCCAGTTATGCCAAATTAATGTTCATTCTTTCGAATGCATGTTCATTTGTCTCTATTTTACTTCTGCTCTTTGCAATTATTTTGTTTGGCCTATTGAGATATGGAATCCTTGAAAAAGTCAGAGCTCCAATGTGTCCTAGTAATAGGCATCAGACAACCCGAACCCTACCAATATTAATTCAGATTGCATTACAGGTGTTTGGTCAAATCCAGTCTGTTGTCAGACTTTAGTCAATTATGGAAAAACTAAGTTAATCCACAAACGTATTTTCAAATTTTTGATCTCATCTCTCTATGTAGTTCTGCCTTAGTTTTTTGTGGTCAAATGCTCTCACCTTATCTGCTTGACAAGGACAATTTTCCATAAACTAAGGTAGGAGCAATAGATATTAAAAATAAGTTTTGAAATTTTTGAACATTTGTGATGTCGCTCTAGGATTGAACCAATTTGGTCTAGGAATACTGTTCCTCATCCTACATTGATATATGGCACTTTTTCAAACTTTTTAATCCCATTCAAAAAACAGTTTCAATTTCATTGAACCAATATTCCAGAATGCACATAAATCAGACAAAAACGTAAATCACACACTCGACACTTTTCACTTTGTATTTTTATCCCACATCAATTTTGGTCTTTTATTCAATGTTTTTCCCTTTTAAAAGAATTAAAGTAAAATATGATTTTTTTAGTAAAATTTTTTTTAGTAAAATACGATAAAGAAAATTCTAATGACAATAATTATGTGTTACGGTCATTTAGCAAAGTGCAAGAGCATCGGTACATCAAAAGAATAGCCAAGTTTTAGCTATAGATTTCTTGCATAGTGCATAATTCTATAAGGATTCAATCATGTTTTCCAAAATATAGATGCAAAAAATGTAAGTTCAGTGATAACTTCTAGCCTGAATAAAGTCAAAATTGCTCATCCTAAAACTTAATTAACAACGAGATAAGCCAGTTTTTTGTCAGTTGCAAGAAATTTAACCGAGTTGACCAACAGTTTGAATTGCAAGACAAACATGTTGAAAGATATTAAGTCTGCTATAGAAGAAGGTATTTTGGGAGAGGGGGAAAAAATCGTTTGAATACAATGCATTGCTTGATAATGATTGGCTGTACTTAGCTGTACCAAACAATTTTTTTCCCCATCCCAAAAATTAATTTTCTCTACAGAGAATGGTATTTTGGGGAAGTGTCGCAAATTTCCATAATTTCATATCCCATTTCTCAATATTGATTGGTTGAACATTTGTTTTTTGAGGTCAACAAAATGGACAATGTTAAAGTATTAGACCACTGATAACTAAAACAGGACCTTGAAGGTGTTGAGAATTCAAACAAATTAAACCACGTTTTTCCAAATTAAATAGGCCTTATTTTATGTTTCGGCAGTCAAATGCTCTCACACTGTCCACTTGACATAGACGATCGTCGAAAACAAAGAAAGAACCAATAAATTTTAAGATATGAAGTTTTGAAAATTTGCGACACCTCCCTAGAAATACCGTGTTCTATTGTGCTTCTTAGAAAGAACCTATTTCAGCTACTCTGATAACAGGCTCAACATTTCTCTGTATAACCATTGAAATGTTTTTCTAAGGCATTCAATCTAACCCTTATGTTCTAACAAGGGTATTGCCTAACTTTCCAATGCGTTAACAATTAATGAAAAATCCGATAAGCATTAAATGAAGGCCATAAAATAATTTAAATCTAAATTTTTCTTGATAGGCTCTTTCTCAAAAATGTATTTGAGCTTTAGTATTTTCAATTTCATAAATATACTGGAAAATAACTTATCTTACTATCATTCTTTAAAGTTCGTACTTTGTATGGAGCGATTCTCGTAAGCTCCAGAAAAGACACCTTAAGTCAAACGGAGGGAATACTTGTGTTACGTTGTTTAGATACATTAGCCCATTTCTATTTGCGACGTCACAGGTTTCACGTCTTCAAACTCATTAAGGCACTAATCTAATAGTGATCGGTTAGTTAGTTCAGATTAAAGTTGTCTAAGAGGTTTTTGTCTTTTCTTGTAGGGAGCATTAGCAATTCATGAAATAACCTCCACAATTTGAGTCAACTGGCCTATACGTCGCGTAACGTTTTTAATAGGCAAAGCTTATGACCATTTGTTGTAAAGTCGCAAAGTTTTCTACCGGCACGAGCAAGTAACCAGCTGTGTTCAGATTACCCGAGCGACCCTGTTTAGTCGAGGGACAAACCAGGCGTATTTTAAAACGGGACCTGATTTGCATTTAATGTCAAACATAACAATTAAACTATTTATCTTCAATTTATCAGGTTAGGGTGACAGCTACGTTTTACAACATGCAGGGCTGTGACTTGAGCCGATGTCGGGGATTGGTTGACTTGGCCTAAATGAAGCTCGTTGATTGGTTGGAGCTGTTGACGTGCTGGAAACACCGCATACCAATGACCGACGATCATTTTCGGATCGGTTTTATTCCCGGTTTTGGTACTGAGCATTGCTTATTGGGACATTGTGACAGTTTCATTTGGACTGGACTGTATAATACCCTGGATTAGGGGACACAAAACTTCGTATTGCACCAGCTGCTCCTGACAGCAACCCCGATCTCCATAATTGTCGGGCCTGGCCGCCCCCTTAAACAACCCATATATCTCAATTAAGGATTGTCAAATTATAGATGTCGGAATAAACCAGTGACTGTGGTTTATCAGGGCTCTGTTGATCCTTATACTGCCTCGCTTCATCAGTATTTAAATGTCATTTTAGCTGAGGAGAAGGGGTTTACGATTTTATTAATTAATTGACGCGAGGCGGGACACCTGTTACTGTCACTCTTCTCCCAAGACAAAGTGCTCGGGTCCATTAGTCGGCCCAGAAAAAGGATGGGTTTTGTGCCCTACCCTTGGTTTTGGGAAGCGTGGGCCCATCATGTGAGCGAGATCAATCCTCTTCTCCGCACTGATGAAATTGCTGAAAATACTGCCTCCTCGTGATTTGAGAGAGTGCCCCACGTGCCACAGCCGATATTGTGCCCCAATTTGTTTAGTTTAATGTCATTATATACGAAACTGATTTAGTACTTGCCTTTTTTGCTTCGTCAACTCGCTGATTACCCACATGTGAAACTTTGGTAGCCGCTCCGACACCCTCAACTTTCGAATGAACCAGTGATTGATTAACTTAGGCCACTGCCATTGGTCGATCACAGTCGCGATAAATGCCCATATTTGGAGATCACGTGACTTCATATAGTCGCTTTAGAATAATGCGCCCTCTCAAGCATTTTATATTCTATTATAATCGTGCCGCCTCACAAGTTTATTTACTCTCGATCATGTGTATTATCTTCCTTTGTAGACAGGAATGGGAGAATTTTTTGTCTCACCGAAACCAAACTAAAGTTTTTCTCTCACCTTAGCGAATCTGCTGTACAGTGAAATGACCATGTCTGAGGATATAAGAAACAGATCACCTGCCTCTCCCAATTCCGCTGACAGTTCGGGTAAAATTACGAAATTTTCTCGATTTTTTATCGTCTTTCTTTGTGCAGTCATATCGTTTTACAAATAAAACACTTAAATACATAATTACCAAAGTTTGTTTCTTTGACTTTAGTGGTATACCGTCAAAAACGATCATTTTAAAACTGACGTTTCCGATCGAATTTTCTGTTGCTATAGCCTGTGTCTTATCCATTCAATTTAATTCTCAGGCGTATTTGTGAAGCTGGTCTTGCGCGAAGAGATCAGAAAACTAAAGATAACTGAATTCACTTCTCCTTACGAAGAAATGATCAAGTTCGTCGACGAACAATTCGCGGTGAGTTTAAGCTCAAATTTTGGATGTCGAAAATTCATAAACTTTTTTCAGGATACATCGTCATATTTACCCCAAGAGACCGTAAAATTTAGTAGTGTTGCAACAGTTTAAAGACATGACATCACTTCAGGTGTCGGGATCGGTGAGACTGAGTTACAAAGACGACGATGGAGACGAGATAACAGTCAGCTCCAACAGGGAGGTCCAGGACGCCCTTCAGAGCAGCGGCAATGTCAAGATTCTCAAGTTTACCGTGAGGGACTTGAAGGAGGAGTCAGGAAGTGACAACAGTGAGCCTAACAGCCCAGTTTGCAATGTCAAGGAGGTTGGTAACTGCGATATAAACTTGAAAATGTTCCTTTCCGAATGAACTGCACTTGAAGAATATGTATCTCGTTTCTAACTTGTCGTGTTCCCTAGAATCTACAAACGAGTCTGTACAATACAGTGGTCAGTAATCCAAGTCACGTGCTTAACGCCATGTTGGAGGAGACTCAGATGTCCCAGCTTCAAAGTGAGGTCGACCAGCGGGTTACAGGTATGTTCCCTATCCAAACACAAGGATTTGTTTTCTTGTATTTGTTGTTATTTCAAGAAGTTCTGAACTCTTGATACTTTGACACTTACAACTGCATCCATTTACGCACGCCAACAAATTTAAATACGAGGCATTTCCTCTGATTTGCTCCAAGGCTTATTCAGCCACTCATCTGTGCAATCAAGCATTGCAATAATAAGCCCCATTTTCGGTAACGCTATTTACTGCTGATAATTCTTATGATTTTGTGGTTTCAATTAAAACGTATTAACCTTGATCCGACCAACCCACCTTTTAATAGCCAGATTCATTCGTTGAGATTTACTCTTTGGGGATGAATAATCGACCGCTGGTCATGTGATTAAATGAAAGCCATCTGATTGGTCAAACAACATTTCCTAAATTCTACTGGTCAGAAATTACTGATGTCCAATTAAGTTTTCGTTATCTTGGTCTTCAGAAAACAAATTAACTCGCCGATATGGCAACCAACATTTCAGATCAAATAAATGGTCGATTGAAATCATTTGATCTAAAGAGACTGTTTTACGCTGGTATCTATAATGACAATAAATCCAGGTCTAAGACGAGGAAAATCGCTTGGAGATGAGAAGATAACAGTTCCAAACATATTCACTACTTTCGATAACAAAGTCATGAGACAATTTGAGGTACAGGTCGGAACATTGAGGATCATTTTTCAATTAATACAGAGTTCTTTATATTTTACTTGAAAAATTAGTAAATTCTCATTTTTTCCCAAATCCAGAGTTCTTTATATTTCACTCTAATAGTTACATACTATGTAATACATAGCTCTTCAAGAATAACACAGTTTTTCAAGAGTTTTAAATTCAAAGTTGAAAATCCTATCCCCCATCTCAGGTCGGAACTAACGGTGTGTCCTGTACGATCTGCCCCCTCCCCAAATGTCCCAAACCAACAACAGACTTTAGCAACCTCCGAGCTCATGGTCGATCTGAGACTCATCAGCAGCAGCTTACTTACCATGTAAGTCATATCTTTATATACCTTTAGTTTGTATCTTTTGTTATTTTATATCTTTGTATCTTTTGTTATTTTTCTCTGATTATCTTGAATTATATGGTTTTAGTTCATGAGGTTTGTTTTTCCCTCAATAGAATAAGCAGGCTGTTTTATAAGCACTAGATTGATAGATTATCATTTTCATTTATAATGAAAATATTTGTCAAATTATTTTATGTAAGAAAACAATACTTCGTGACTTCACAATCTGAATCTCGATGATTAAATATTTGGGAGATTCACCTCTGTGACGTATTATTCAGGAGTCCAAAGTATGGGGCAAGTTGAGAATTTATTGTTTTGACTTGACCTTGACTTTCATCCATTCTCACATTAATCACAATAAGGTAATTTCGATCATTCCCTAATAGTGAGGACGTGAGGTCACCTCAATTCATATCGCCGCGGAAACAGAGCCTCCAAGACAATTTTAGAGGAGGAGGAGGAAAACTCCAAGATAAAAGACTCGAAACTTGTCAAGGAATTTCCTATAATTGATCGTTATGCACCTTCTCCAATGCTTATCTAATTAAATTAAGACCAATGAAACAAGTGCCGATACTGGTCTGCCGGTTCCATCTACTATAATACCCCACACGTAACCCTCTATAAGATTCTCATCAGCTGTCTCCAGTAACTCAGTAAAACCCTGCTAATGTAAGTTGATCAAGAGTTTTAACCTTGAATTATCGCATGATTATCTAAGTATGTGAGGGATTATCATCAGACGCAGAGAGAGAGAGAGCACTCCGAAACTTTGACATGCCCAGGCACAAATCACGTGACCTCTTGCCTCAAGTACCCGGCCTGTTTAGTCAGATCTGCCACGTTATCTAATTCTCCCCGACCGAACGTCGTGCTTAATCTTCCTCCTTTATCAAACCTACTTTATATATTAAATAACACGGTATATATATATAATATGATATAAATTTTATTGGTACAATAATTTGGAGACTAATTATCAGCTTTATATAAAAGTGTTTGTAAGAGTGACGATTCTCTCTGTCCCGGTGAAAAGTACCAGGGCCCGGATGTCACGGTATCTCGACCTCTGTTTCAACTGGTACCACCTACCACGGGGGTCAACACCTCGTGACCTCCCTCTCTCTCTCTCCCCTTAGTTCTAGATGACATGGCGGACTCTCGATTCTAAGTGAAGTTTAACACGGCGAATTACCTAAACCAATCCGGGCTAATAACGTGAAAGTCGCTACTTTATCCAATAAAGAGGGTTGAACGGTGGAGGTTGGCACGTGGGGGTCGTGGGGACGAAGGACACGGACAACAAGCTTGAGATCTGGGTACTTCCCTGACTAACGAGCTTTATTGGTGCAGTCCCGGACAATAATAATGATAACGGTAGCTGGAGAGCTTACTTCGGCAGTAGACATGCATAGGTATCTCCTACTAGGATTAGTTGATCATGATTATCTGGGGGCGGGTAAGCGTGTGAATCTGGGGAACCTGAGAGAAGTTTCTAGCGATCCAATTGGTGGGTCATTCATTTGGACGTTGGGGCGGTAAATGTCCTTAGTTATGCTCGGGAGAGTGACTTAAGGTGTACTTTTGATGCTTCGCGCAATTATCGATCATTTGGTGATTTTTCTGTTAAAAGTGGCCGAAAATTTTGGTACTTTGTAAAAAATTAATAATCCATTGATTCTAATCGCACAATTTAGAGGTTATTGCAAAACTGTTGTCTAGCAGATAACAAAGTCTAAATTGCAGGTCCCCAAACAAATTTGACGTCTCAATGAACGTTTAAATAATTTTAAAACTGCAAGGCAAGTCGAGAGTGTTTTACCCTGCAGGCTATTGAGATCAGTAGTGCGTTAAGTACGCTTAAATGAAAATCTTTCTCATTAAAACGTTGAAACCAGGTGATGATATCTCTCTCTCTCTCTCTCTCTCTCTCTC